>CAWUFW010017262.1:0-270691 GCA_963921515.1 Calotriton arnoldi
ATGAGCTGTGTGTGTGTCTGTGTTTGCTGTGTGATGGTGTTCTGTGCTGGCAGGTCAGTGGGATTTGCAAAGGATCATGGTAGGGATTTGTGGGCTTTATGTAGGTGGAGTTGGGGGGGTGTCCTTGTTCCATTTTTTCCCCCCCTGTATTTATTGGCTTTGTCATTGCTTGTTTGGCCCTTTTTTATTGTATTTTTTCATTTGTGATTATTGTGCATGTAGGAGTCGTTCTTCTGACCGAGTAGGATGTTGCAGTTGTCTCGTGCGCGCCTCTCCGAGTCGTTCCCGCTGTGTTTCAGCTCAGTTTCATATGCGGCGTACGCGTCAGTCGCGGAGTATTGTTTGTTCGGTTGGATTTTGTATGCGTGTCGGTCGTACGGCTTGGGCTCCGTACGAATCGGTCTGCTTTTGCACCCATTGCATTGTACTGCGCGGGTCGGAGTTCGCGGGTACGTTTCGTTCGGATTATTTCCTGATGCGTGTCGGTCGGTTCGATTCGCGTGGTTTCCCGGCCGGATAGCTTGTTTCCGGCCGGGTCGGTCGTTCGCCTTGAGTGCCGTGCGAGTCGGTCGTGATTCCCATGCATTTCATCGTACTTCCCAGGTCGGGCAACGCCGGTTCGTGTCGGTCGGACTATTATCCCGTACCGAGTTGGTCGGTATTTTTTCCGGCCCGAATCGGAATCGGCCACAGAATGTCTACTTTGTGCTTGCTCCGAAGTGAAAAAATGAAATAAAGGTAAGGGCGGAGGCAGAGAATATGCTGTGTATTAACATGGGGTTTTAGAGAGTTAGCATTAGCTTCATGGTTTGGGCAGGTTGGTATTCTTGTGGTGCTTGATTTTCCCCATCTTACTTGTTGCCATTCTCTACTTTTGGAAGAGTTCTGGTCAGCATTGCCCGTGTTGCTACTGGCTAAGCTAACTGAAGTTAATTTACCCCCCCTGTGCTGTACTCTGAGAACATTTTGGGCACAATTAGCAACTCAGCCGCTTCTCTTGTTACACAACTAAATGGGCTGCTAATTTGTTGGATAAGCTTGTATTTGAAGCCAGAAGTTCTGCCATTTTCATATTTAAAAGGTGCATTGTCTACCTCGTGGCATCCAACTTTATACTCAAAAGAGCAATTTGTGATTCCATACTCGTCTGTATGTCCTGCTCCTCAGTTTGTTCTGATAGATTTGCAAGAGGGGCATAGCGATTTGAACAAACTAAACTTGGCCTAGTGGGAATACGAGCGTGCACTATTATCACCGATGTTAAGATAGTATGAACCGCAGGATAGGAATTATTGAAGGTGTTAGTTAAATGATGGTCATTTGAATTTTAATTTCCTGCGGTTCCTATGCCCCTATTTGGCCCATGAATATTGGTAGTTGAAGTAGCTTTTATTTTGCTGCCTCCGCTTTTTAAAAAATGGGTAGTTTTTGGTTTGGTGCTCACCACCCCTTTCTGCTTGCCACTGTTTAATATGTCCTCCACTTCTTCTATCAAATTATCAATAGCATCTAAAATGCAGTTTCCTGCAGCATGACTTTTTGCTAATTTCCTATCCGGCACGTTGCTTGTGACACAATCCAAGGCTTTTCTCTTGCCCATTGCACTTTTAGTAATAACAAAATTATTATTCACTATTGAAGATGGAGTACATCTCCAGGGCACCCCCTAGAAGCTGGGACCAAGGGGGTGATCCAGCCCTGCCTCTTCCTGGCACTGACAGGTGCAGGACGGGCCCGTCCGTGGCCCGGGGGTGTCCCACGCTGCGGGAGATGAAATGTGCTTTTAAGCGCTGGCTCAGCATTTTGGGTGCTAGCGGCTCCGCCTTCTCGCTGTGTCAAGGGTGATGCTAGGGGACATAGTCAAACCCCAGCCCAAGGCCACAAACCAGCAAATTCCAGCTGAAAGTACAGCGCTGCGTGAGATTAGAAGTACTTTTAATCGCGGGCATGGCATTTCAGGTGCTTGCAGCCCCACCTCCCCGCTGTGTCAAGGGTAATGCTGGGGGACGTAGTCCCACCCTGGCCCAAGACCACAAACCAGCAAAGTCCAGCTGATCAAAGCAGAGTAAACCGAATAGGCAAGTCTGCATTTTCCTTGCATGCTGCGGTGATGGTGTGATGTAAATATTGTGCTGATTTGTTCAACTGTCCTGCTTCTCTTCAAATTTTCTGTGTTGCTAAATTGTGGGATAAAAGGGAAAAGAGGGGCCTTTAAAAGAAAGTGAGATGATACAGAGACGGAGGATGCCAGGGAAAGAGTGTATATTGGAGGAATCGAATGATAGAATGAGAAAATGATGCAGTCTATATTATAACGGCTAGATCAATTGTGGGTTTTTAGTGACCATAGAATAATCGGGGGGGAGGAGTTTGTTAGAATTTTGTGCATTAATAATAATGTTCCTTCCAATTTACATGCATATACTGATTTGATGCTATTGCATTTGAAACAAATTTGCTATATCTTGTTGAAGTGTCTTTTTCTGGCTTATGTTAATCAGGCCTCAACGTCATCTTGTTGAAAATAGATGCCCCTTTTCCATGTTCATTGTTCATTATTTCTGCGGAACACAGTCAAGCAGAGTCATGTTTGTTTATTTCCATTGATGCATATGTTGCTGCCCTTGGGGAAAACTTTCCAACAATGGGCTCAGTAATGTTGCATTTTTCCACGGTTTTTCTGCTAGCTCACTGTAGTGTATTAATTCCCAATAATGTGCTATTGTTCTTGTAACTAGTTTGTCCTGCTATTGTGAATGCCATTAACATAGAGTGGGCAGAATCAATATTCAAGTAGTGGGATAGTGCTTAGATGGAAAGGCAATATGACGTTTAATAGAATCGTGCTTTGCTCAAACCATTATGATTTAGCGGAAACTGATGATTTCCTAGGAAACAAAACTGTATATAAACACCAGATTTTGGGGTGTGCCAGAGCTTTCATGAAGAGTTATTGATTTTGGTGCTCACTTGGGACTTACCATTTTTCTGATTGTGTACCTGATTCTGTATTGCTCTATTTGCTGAGAGCCCTCATGGCAATAGCTCCATACATTTGCAGTTATGATTTCAGTATTTTATCTTTGAATTTCTGTAATAAATCTTTAAATTTATATTCCTTCCCTAGGATTCAATTACTGAGTCTGTCCGTACATAGTTTAATGCATTTTTGCTATGTTGTAAGGTGCCTTTTTTGGGGACCCATTGCCTCATGAAATTGAGGTTTTATTTTGTTAAAAATTCTTTATTGAAGAAAGTAGCGAAACAGTACAGAGTGAAATGATAAACATCTCCTCAAGCATTATGTGAACACAATATATAAAACAGTATAACAATATACCTAAACGATTAAACAGTTTAATGTAAACAACCAGAGAAAACCATAATGCCTTGAGTCGAAAAAAAAACCATAACAATATAAAACTGTAGCATTTTAAAAAAAAATTTAGAATGAAGATGAGAGAAGAATGAGAGAGAGATGAGTAAGAAGAAGAGAAGGAGAAAGGAAGGAGAAAAAGAAGAAAATTATACAAGGATAGAGTAACATAGGGGGTGATTACGATGGCGTAACGTTTGCCACCGCCGGGCTGGCGGTGGCGACCGTTACCCCATCGTAACGTGCAATACCCACCGCCATATTACGATGGCGGTGGGTATTGCGGTGGACGGAAAGTCCGTCTGCCGATTTTTCGCCGGTCGGCAATCGTTACGATTGCCGGCCGGGCGGAGCTGGGGCTGTAATATGGTGGCGCCATATTAGGATGTGTGGATTTCAGGGCCTTTCCATGGCGGCGATGCCGCCATGGAAAGGCTGGCGGTGAATCGATTTGGGGGCCCGTTGCGGGCCCCCGGGGTTGGGGTGCACTTGGGGGGTACCTATGGTACCCCCCTACATGTCCTTGCACAAGGTGGCAGGCACCGCGCTGTGCCTGCCATGTTGTGGAAATGAACAACATGGCATTTTCCTATTGCGGCGGATGCTGCAGCCAGCAGCAACCGCCGCAATGTTAAAATGCCAGATGCGACCGCCGCGGTGGCGGTCGCATCATGATTTGGATGGCGGGATCGCCGCATGGCAGGCGGGAGGTCCCGTTACCACTAGGATGGCGGGCGGACTAAAGTCCGCCCGCCATCCTAATCAGCCCCTCAGTTAGCAATCATCTTTAATATCTGACCAACCAGACAAAAACAATGGCTGCCTCATTCAGGGGCCGATTCCGATCTCGGCCGGTAGGGCACCTAACAGTATTCGTCCGGAAAAAAACCCTGCCGAATGCGTGTTTCCCGACCGATTCGTACACCCGTCCGGACGAACAAGTACGATGCGTATAACAACCCATTTCCCGAGCGAGCCGTACTCACCCAATCCAGCTCCTGTTGCCCGCCCGAGCCGGATCCGTAAACGCTGAATCGAGTCGCACGGAACCAAATACACAGCACCTTCCGGCCGGACTAGTACGATGCATGCTCCGTACGCGCCGAACCAGTCACTACGTCCGGCACGTTTCAGCATCCGGGAGAGCCGCACATAAGCTCTGTTTCGCGCCACAAGACGATCCACGGCTACGAGACGAACAAGCCAGCGACGAGTACGAGTCGAAGACACGAGAAACCCGAACGAGACGACCCAACCATGACTCCCATCGCGCAGGTCCTACCTATACTCTACATCTATTACCGGGACCGGTACGGACGCGTACGGCGCAGACGGTAAGTCAAACACCAACAATACAAACAAACTACACGTACCCAAAATATGTCACACACACATAGGGATGCACAAATGACGTACACTAGCAACAGCACAACCATAGGGGTGGGATGGGCATCACCAATGCCACACACACCCATAAGGGGATGGATGCCTACCACTACCACCACCCCTACTCAGGGGGGCTGGATGCCTGCCACTACCACCACCCATACTCGGGGGGATGGATGCCTACCACTACCACCACCCCTACCCAGGGGGGCTGGATGCCTACCACTACCACCACCCCTACTCATGGGGGCCTGGATGCCTGTCACTACTACCATCCCCACCCATAGGGGGATGGATGCCTACCACTACCACCACCCCTACTCAGGGGGCTGGATGCCTGCCACTACCACCACCCCTACTCAGGGGGGGATAGATGCCTACCACTACCACCACCCCTACCCAGGGGGGGCTGGATGCCTACCACTACCACCACCCCTACTCATGGGGGCCTGGATGCCTGTCACTACTACCATCCCCACCCATAGGGGGATGGATGCCTACCACTACCACCACCCCTACTCAGGGGGGGCTGTATGCCTGCCACTACCACCACCCCGACTCAGGGGGTGCTGGATGCCTACCACTACCACCACCCCTACTCATGGGGGCCTTGATGCCTGTCACTACTACCATCCCCACCCATAGGGGGATGGATGCCTACCACTACCACCACCCCTACTCAGGGGGGGCTGGATGCCTGCCACTACCACCACCCCTACTCATGGGGGCCTGGATGCCTGCCACTACCACCACCCCTACTCAGGGGGGGCTGGATGCCTGCCACTACCACCACCCCTACTCAGGGGGGGCTGGATGCCTACCACTACTACCACCCCTACTCAGGGGGGGCTGGATGCCTGTCACTACCACCACCCCTACTCATGGGGGCCTGGATGCCTGTCACTACTACCATCCCCACCCATTGGGGGCTGGATGCCTACCACTACCACCACCCCTACTCATGGGGGCCTGGATGCCTATCACTACTACCATCCCCACCCATAGGTGGATGGATGCCTACCACTACCACCACCCCTACTCAGGGGGGGATGGATGCCTGCCACTACCACCACCCCTACTCAGGGGGGGCTGGATGCCTACCACTACCACCACCCCTACTCATGGGGGCCTGGATGCCTGTCACTACTACCATCCCCACCCATAGGGGGATGGATGCCTACCACTACCACCACCCCTACTCAGGGGGCTGGATGCCTGCCACTACCACCACCCCTACTCAGGGGGATAGATGCCTACCACTACCACCACCCCTACCCAGGGGGGCTGGATGCCTACCACTACCACCACCCCTACTCATGGGGGCCTGGATGCCTGTCACTACTACCATCCCCACCCATAGGGGGATGGATGCCTACCACTACCACCACCCCTACTCAGGGGGGGCTGTATGCCTGCCACTACCACCACCCCGACTCAGGGGGTGCTGGATGCCTACCACTACCACCACCCCTACTCATGGGGGCCTCGATGACTGTCACTACTACCATCCCCACCCATAGGGGATGGATGCCTACCACTACCACCACCCCTACTCAGGGGGCTGGATGCCTGCCACTACCATCACCCCTACTCAGGGGGGGATAGATGCCTACCACTACCACCACCCCTACCCAGGGGGGGCTGGATGCCTACCACTACCACCACCCCTACTCATGGGGGCCTGGATGCCTGTCACTACTACCATCCCCACCCATAGGGGGATGGATGCCTACCACTACCACCACCCCTACTCAGGGGGGGCTGTATGCCTGCCACTACCACCACCCCGACTCAGGGGGTGCTGGATGCCTACCACTACCACCACCCCTACTCATGGGGGCCTCGATGCCTGTCACTACTACCATCCCCACCCATAGGGGGATGGATGCCTACCACTACCACCACCCCTACTCAGGGGGGGCTGGATGCCTGCCACTACCACCACCCCTACTCATGGGGGCCTGGATGCCTGCCACTACCACCACCCCTACTCAGGGGGGGCTGGATGCCTGCCACTACTACCACCCCTACTCAGGGGGGGCTGGATGCCTACCACTACTACCACCCCTACTCAGGGGGGGCTGGATGCCTGTCACTACCACCACCCCTACTCATGGGGGCCTGGATGCCTGTCACTACTACCATCCCCACCCATAGGGGCTGGATGCCTACCACTACCACCACCCCTACTCATGGGGGCCTGGATGCCTATCACTACTACCATCCCCACCCATAGGGGGATGGATGCCTACCACTACCACCACACCTACTCAGGGGGCTGGATGCCTGCCACTACCACCACCCCTACTCAGGGGGGGCTGGATGCCTACCACTACCACCACCCCTACTCAGGGGGGGCTGGATGCCTGCCACTACCACCACCCCTACTCAGGGGGGGCTGGATGTCTGCCACTACCACCACCCCTACTCATGGGGGCCTGGATGCCTGTCACTACTACCATCCCCACCCATAGGGGGCTGGATGCCTACCACTACCACCACCCCTACTCATGGGGGCCTGGATGCCTATCACTACTACCATCCCCACCCATATGGGGATGGATGCCTACCACTACCACCACCCCTACTCAGGGGGGGCTGGATGCCTGCCACTACCACCACCCCTACTGAGGGGGGATGGATGCCTACCACTACCACCACCCCTACTCAGGGGGGGCTGGATGCCTGCCACTACCACCACCCCTACTCAGGGGAGGCTGGATGCCTACCACTACCACCACCAATACTCAGGGGGGGCTGGATGCCTAACACTACCACCACCCCTACTCATGGGGGCCTGGATGCCTGTCACTACTACCATCCCCACCCATAGGGGGATGGATGCCTACCACTACCACCACCCCTACTCAGGGGGGGCTGGATGCCTGCCACTACCACCACCCCTACTCAGGGGGGCTGGATGCCTACCACTACCACCACCCCTACTCATGGGGGCTTGGATGCCTGTCACTACTACCATCCCCACCCATAGGGGGATGGATGCCTGCCACTACCACCACCCCTACTCATGGGGGCCTGGATGCCTGCCACTACCACCACCCCTACTCAGGGGGAGCTGGATGCCTGCCACTACCACCACCCCTACTCTTAGGACGGGTAATGCATGACACAACCAGCATACTCCCACATAAGGAATGACAGAAAATTACATCCCCCCCAACACCATGACAAGCGTGTGTAGTCTGTGTCAAATGCCTACAACACTGAACATGACATTGAACATACAATGTGACCCACTATCACATGTGTCACACATAAATGTGTGTGGCCTCCACAATGCAAGCAGACCATGACCACTGTGGCCATGGGGTCGAACACCCCATCATCACAGTGACCAAAAGGTAAGTGTGGGGTCCATAGCTGATGCACCTCTTGAACAGTGTGGCCATGGGGCCTAAAGCCCCATCACCACAGTGACCAAAAGGTAAGTGTGGGGTCCATAGCTGATGTACCTCTTGAACAGTGTGGCCATGGGGCCTAAAGCCCCATCACCACAGTGACCAAAAGGTAAGTGTGGGGTCCATAGCTGATGTACCTCTTGAACAGTGTGGCCATGGGGCCTAAAGCCCCATGACCACAGTGACCAAAAGGTAAGTGTGGGGTCCATAGCTGATGCACCTCTTGAACAGTGTGGCCATGGAGCCTAAAGCCCCATCACCACAGTGACCAAAAGGTAAGTGTGGGGTCCATAGCTGATGTACCTCTTGAACAGTGTGGCCATGGGGCCTAAAGCCCCATCACCACAGTGACCAAAAGGTAAGTGTGGGGTCCATAGCTGATGCACCTCTTGAACAGTGTGGCCATGGGGCCTAAAGCCCCATCACCACAGTGACCAAAAGGTAAGTGTGGGGTCCATAGCTGATGCACCTCTTGAACAGTGTGGCCATGGGGCCTAAAGCCCCATCACCACAGTGACCAAAAAGTAAGTGTGGGGTCCATAGCTGAACTACCTCTTGAACAGTGTGGCCATGGGACCTAAAGCCCCATCACCACAGTGACCAAAAGGTAAGTGTGGGGTCCATAGCTGATGCACCTCTTGAACAGTGTGGCCATGGGGCCTAAAGCCCCATCACCACAGTGACCAAAAGGTAAGTGTGGGGTCCATAGCTGATGCACCTCTTGAACAGTGTGGCCATGGGGCCTAAAGCCCCATCACCACAGTGACCAAAAGGTAAGTGTGGGGTCCATAGCTGATGCACCTCTTGAACAGTGTGGCCATGGGGCCTAAAGCCCCATCACCACAGTGACCAAAAGGTAAGTGTGGGGTCCATAGCTGATGCTACCTCTTGAACAGTGTGGCCATGGGGCCTAAAGCCCCATCACCACAGTGACCAAAAGGTAAGTGTGGGGTCCATAGCTGATGTACCTCTTGAACAGTGTGGCCATGGGGCCTAAAGCCCCATCACCACAGTGACCAAAAGGTAAGTGTGGGGTCCATAGCTGATGCACCTTTTGAACAGTGTGGCAATGGGGCCAAAAGCACCATCACCACGGTGATCATAAGGTAAGTGTAGTCATGGTAAAAGCTGCGAAAGCCAAACTGTATGGATGAATCCTGGTCACACAACAACAAACACATCAGTGGCATAGTAGTGCTTGTGTCCCATAGCAACATAGATTGGGCGGGGCAAACAGTGCAGTGTCACAGAAACATCGTTTTGGCCATGTGCATACAAACATCACCCATGGGGGACCACATTGTCAATATTCACAAATAACACAATGACAGAAGTGACCATCATAATGCTGAGCCACATATCTGCACCAATGGACACACAAATGTAGATATCCTGTGGAGACTGTCGATGTCAGGTGAACAAATACCATACCATGGCATCAATGGGACATACAAACCATGATCATTGTGCTGACTGATGACCTAGGAGTCCCAGGGACAGCTGGGGAAAGCCACCAAACAACATACAGACAATGGCACACTACAGAAATGCCAATGCAGTGGTGCAAATGCACAAACACAAACAGGCAGACTCACACTGCATTTCAAACACAACAGGTGATGGGGGGTGTGCCAGTGTCCCCAGGCAACCACACAACACATGAGGAGGCCTGAACTCCAATCACACAGATGTGTATACAGTGCCATACAAAAGTTACTCATGGATCGGATACCCCTATGTGGGCAATCAGGCATCGTCAGCTGAGAGGGAGGCCAAATTACACATGTCACACAAGCTTGTAGGAACAGCAACTAACACAGCAAGAGACAGACCCACCACAGCACTACCCCCAGGGACCCCACATTGTGCTGACACTAGCCTGCATGACAATCCCACTGTGATGACAAAGGTAGATGTCGTTCACACTGTGAACCACAGCCATGTGTCCTGAGCAACAAACTACCATCACACCTACACAAGCTCCAATCAATCAGCACGGCCTGCCAGCCAAGGCCAATATGGAGGTAGGGGTCTAGCCGTGCAACAACTCACATTTGCACACTCAACACCACACACCCTGATCTCCACCAATGTGCAGCAGTGAAGCTCACATGGACTGGTGACAGTGCACATGCACCCATGACAATCCCAGGGGTGGTGGGGGAACTAAGGTGCAGATACCCATCACACATGGCCAGTCAATAAGACTCGTCAATGTCTGACACACAGCACAGTACGCCATACATGGGCATGATGTGAAATCCACCACAATCAATGGGATCCTGGCCATAGTCACACACCTACGAAGAAGCCAAGGTGACACACAAAGAACACACGTACACAACTTCCAACATTGCAGCTCTGACCCTGAGGAGTGGCAGCAGTCACACACACACCGTGTCACAATCACTGAAAGCTACCACAAACTGAAATTCACATGACTTGTGTAAACAACAAGTGCCAAGGGGAATCCTGAATGTGTCCCATCACCGTTTGCCCACATCCCCAGCCCTGACAACAAAGACAACCTGGGATGACAACCTCATGAACATTAGTTTGCCATGCAACCACATCACAGAGAAACCAGGTCCAAGATGCTGGATGAACACAGACCAACTCTGCAAGCAACACAAACAGGAACATCCCTAGGGACACAGCCTGTGTAGGAAAAGGGAAGGGAACACGCACAGACATGCTTACACAACACACAACACGGGCACACGCAATGTCACGGGATTACACACTGCCATGAGGGCACTCCACTCCTGTGGAAGGTCCGCTGTGCCAAACCTTGTCTGTGCACGACTCAAACATGTCAGCAGGACACTCCGTCAGTGAGTCAACAACTACAACACACAGAAGGCTCTGCTCACATCAGCCTGGGTACGGGAGTGTCACGTCAGTCATCTGCATACACCCAAAACACGTGTCAAGCCAGTTGCACTGTATACACAGATGAGTCCTTCAACATTGATGTGCAAAACTGCATGTCCAGTGGAGATGGGCACACAGTCAGGGAAATCGGAACATTGAACAGTGGTAAGCCCACCAGATGTGCATCAGTGTAAGACAAAGATGTTCCTTTACAAATGCAAAACGTACATCCCTGTGTCAAATGCTGAACATTACACCCTCAGACTGCAGCAAAGGATGCCATAGATCCAGAGTAGAACAGGACACATATCCCATGGACCACATGGAGTCCTTCACAGCAACACTTCATTTTCCTGATCTGAACACTATAACAACTGCAAATGCAGGATGCTACTCATCTACATCATGTACATCAAAAGAAACACCTCAATTAAACAAAAAGAGGCTTTATTCAGCTAATGTAAAATTAAAAGTTGACGTCCAAAAGAAACTAAGGCCAATGGCCAGTCCAAAATCCATGTCCCAACAGGGTGACAAGTGACAACTGGTCACCCATTGCTTGCCTGCACTGGTACGGACAGGGGACATCCCCCTTGGAGGGGCATACAAGGGGCAGGCCAGGCACCGCAGGGACAGGATCAGGGGATGGCAGAGTGAGGCAGTGAAGGGGTGGTGGGTGCAGGAGTGTCACCGGCAACTGCAGTGGAGGTGTCTGACTCAGGGGGGCCAGCACCACCGTGCTACACAAGTCAGTTGGTGTGGGTGCTGCAACCACTGCAGTGGGCTGGTCTGATGTAGTGGACTGGGTCCCCACTGCAGTGCCCAAGTCAGACGGGGTGGTTGTGGACTCCACTGCAGTGCATAACTCCAAGGGAGTGGAAGGGTGGGCAGATGAGGTGGGCAGGACAGAGGGGGGACCCGGTCCCCACACCAGTGGCACTAACAGGCAGAGCGTCTGGGTTGGGTGTGGAAGAGCAAGTGGCAGGGGGAGGGCCTAAGCAGTCTGGGGATGCGGTATCGGTGTGTGGGGGAACCTGGGGCAGGGTGTGGCGGGGGTACCTGTGGAGTGGTGGCCTGGGGGATGGAGGAGAGAGACTGGGTGGTGGAGCTGCGTGGTGGTGGTGGTGGGGTCTTGCTCTTCCTGGTCCGGGGGACTTCCTAATGGGGTCCTGTGTCTGCCTGCGCCTGGGGGAGGGTGTCCGGGGGCGAGGGGCACTCCCCTCTGTGTGGGTGGACTTCCTCTTCCCCCGGTATGCTGGATCAGCAGGATTGGAGGGAAGAGGCCGAGGTCACACAGGAAGAGCTGCTGTGTATGTGGGGTAGCAGGTGAGGCAAGGGAAGGGGTCTTGGAGGGAGAGGATTTGGAGGACTGCGGAGTGACTGTGGATGCCTGTGTGTGTGTGTGTTCCCCATCCCCTGTGTCTGTGGTATCAGTCCCGTGAGGATGCTTGTGTGCACGTCTTGCCTTTCTCTTGGGTGTGTCTATGCTGCTCGTGTCTGTGTGTTTGGGTGATTGCGCAGGTGTGCATGTGCTTTGGACAGGTAGGGTGGCAGGAAGTGTGGATGGGGCAGAGGTGGGAGGGGTGAGGGACTGTTGGAGGAGGGACACTGCTGCCGTCAGGGAGGAGTCCATGGACCTATTGCTCCTCTGTAGGGCAGACATACCCGTCGAGATGCCCTCCATGAACGACACCAGCTGTGTCAACAGAGTGGTGTGTGCATGGAGGACAGTCAGCATTGCTGTCTGCCCTACATGGAGCTGCCGAAGGAGGTACACAGACTCCTCACTCAGGGCAGCAGGGGACACAGGGGCAGGGGGTGCGGTGCCTGGCATGAAGGAGACACGCTCCCTAGCACGGGAGCCTCCACGGACCTCAGGAATGGGAGCCAATGGGAGGGCGGTGGTGGTGGTGGCGGGGCCAGACAGACTAGCTTGACTTTGGTGGCTGCTGACACCCGCCTCCACAAGGGAGTCATCCTCCGAGCTGCTGTGGTCCTTAGCTGAGGTGGATGGTGCTGAGGACTCCTCGGTGTGGCTCCCCTCGCCCTCCGTGCCACTGGGTCCCTCTGACCACTCGTCGGACCCTGACCCAGTCTGGCTCCGCTGCTCCTCCTGGTCCGTGGAGCTGTCCCCTCCTGTGGCCGTGGATGTATCTGCAAACAATTAGGGAAACAGACAAACATCAGTCACCTGCACTGAACGCACACACCACAGTAAGTACGGCACATCACAGAGCCAGCCCAGGCATCCTTAGTTGAACATTGCCTAAAGTCCTCACACAGATTTGTGGAAGCCAATTGTCAGTCTGATGGTCAACCATGGGACTCACACCCCTCCTGCCCTTGCACCCATCTGTCTGGTGCCTGTCTGATGGTAAGACCCCAGTGTGGACACATGCACCACCTACACAGTTGTTGGACATTGCAGGGAACACGGTGAAGTATGTGAACATGCACACAACACATCTCTTGCCACTAAGTCAGTGCAGGTGTCCGGATGAAGGGATGGCCAGAGTCTAAATAGAAATGCATGTGATGCATACCAGCACCACACCATGATGCACCCATGTCCGGATAGTCAATGCCACAATGGGTTGCATGTTGCACATGTCACTCCCCTGCAGGATCACTCTTAGGAAGTTTAATGCCATGACACAGGCATGCGTGCAAAGTCATACATCACTGTCTCCAGTCACATGGGCATGGCAGCCAGCCAACAACAGTCTGCACTGTGTCACAATCCTAGGACATGGGGAATGCAAGTTATGTAACTGACAAGTGCACATGTCCATCCCCCAAAACCACATCATCAGTACTACTACTTGTCCACGTCATACCAATTGGACATATGGGGGACATGAAACACAACTCTCTGAACATGAGCACCTCACAGTGTGCTGTGAATGAGAAACAGCTGCCTGAAAGTCACAGTCGCATACACCTGTGTGCACAGTCAAGTGATCAGACACCTAAAAATCACAGAAGTTTCGTCTATCATGGTCACATCTCCGCTGGCATGCTGAGCCCTAACCGATAAACATACCAGTAGTCCTGACAACGAGGACACAGCACAATGACACAGAGGCAGACACCTGAGGGAACATTTCACTGATCACAACATGCCAGATGGTACACGGGAGTGGGAGTACAGAGTGTATTGTATGCCCTGGAGTAGGCATGACTGTCCAGCTCCACCTGTAAGAGGAATGAGTCCTGGACAGTAGGCTAAGCACGTGTGACACACTTGATACACATACTCCTGAGGCCCAAACATTGTTCCCACCAGCAGCATGGATGTGTGCCAAATTCCCCAGGGACATGTGGTGATTCAGATCAGCAAGTGGACCACATATCAAAGTTACACCCAGATTACATGTCAGAACTTAGGCATTGTGTAAGCAATTGACCCACACATGAATCCCACAACATAGTCATGGGAACAAATGCTGTCCCCCACATTTAGCGAAGCTAAATGCAATGACACAGTCCCCAAGTGACACAATTTCCTGACTGTAAGGGCCACACATATGCGTATCAGAGGAGAAGTGGGCATGTCACAAATGAGGGACATGGGTCCTGGACCACATGACTGATGTACTGTGGAAGTTTAACCAGGCCAGAGGAGGGCACATAGCATGTCAGACAAAGTGCACAGTGCAGTCATGGACTCACCCCCTCCTTGCTGCTGTCTGTCCTTCAGCTGCCCATCCAGGTCAGGGAAGACAACCAACAGGATCCGGAGCATGTGGGGGGTCAGGGTCTGGTGTCCGCCCCTCCTGCGAGGAGGCGACAGCTTCAGCTGGACCCTTGCGATCCTCCGGGTCCAGCCACGAAGGTCCTGCCACCTCTTCTGCCAGTTGCGGATCCTGCACCTGTAGACCCCCACGGATCTTACTTTCCGGGCGATGGTCAGCCAGATTTCCTGCTTCTGGTGGGCATCGACCTGTGAGGATGACAAAGTGAAAAAGGCCATTTACACATGCAACATATCCGTGCATCACACAGTTGGATATACATGTCTCAATCACAGGGGCATATGATGTACATAGGCAGTGCAACAATGGCTATGAACAGTTTGCCAGCAGTCACTACATGGTGTCATTGCATGGGAGTAAACCTTTTGGAATGCACTGTTACTGCACTGTACCTGTTCAGTGCATGTAACTACACACTTTGGGGTGTGACAACTACTCAGTGAGCATGCTAGCCAGTGGTGTGCACACTGTAAGTCCTGCTAGTCAGACAACATGCACAATTGGTAAGGCAGTGGACAGCACACTCACCTGCTCCCCTGGTTTCCCATACAGCTTGCTGTACTGTGGAAGGAGGCTGTCCAGCAGGGCATGGTTCTCCTCAAGGCTGAAGGCTGGGACTCTATCCACAGTACGTGCCATTGCAGTAGCCAGAGGATGCAGAGACAGCAGCAGTGTTGTTGGCAGATGTCGTCCTGGAGCATGTAGTGCAGGCAAGTGAGCTCTCAGGGGAACAGCCAGCATTATATGTGTGCTGCAGAGGCAGATACTGTCCCATGTGTCCAAAGTGATTGGTCCAAGTCGTTTGCATCTTCTGAATCTGACCAATCCATGGAATAGCAACACTAATACACGCCCACAGCATCCTTCAAATCTTCAAATTCATGACATCCATGATTTTGCAACATTGTTGTGGCTGGCCAACTGAATTCACTGCATCAGACTCGTTGGAGCCACGAAAACGCGTCCGTTGCCATGCCAGGCCCCAGCCAATGCGTGCGCACCGATTGGTCCATTGCTGTACAACGCGTATTTTGGGGTACAACGCGTACCCGCACCCATCACATGCAATGGGCCGGCCGGGCACACCGATCGGTCCATTGCTGTACAACGCGTACCCGCACACAACACATGCAATGGGCCGGCCGGGCACACCGATCGGTCCATTGCTGTACAATGCGTACCCGCACACAACACATGCAATGGGCCGGCCGGGCACACCGATCGGTCCATTGCTGTACAACGCGTATTTCGGGGTACAACGCGTACCCGCACACATCACATGCATTGGGCCTGCCGGGCACACCGATCGGTCCATTGCTGTACAACGCGTACCCGCACACAACACATGCAATGGGCCGGCCGGGCACACCGATCGGTCCATTGCTGTACAACGCGTATTTCGGGGTACAACACGTACCCGCACACAACACATGCAATGGGCCGGCCGGGCACACCGATCGGTCCATTGCTGTACAACGCGTATTTCGGGGTACAACACGTACCCGCACACAAAACATGCAATGGGCCGGCCGGGCACACCGATCGGTCCATTGCTGTACAACGCATACCCGCACACAACACATGCAATGGGCCGGCCGGGCACACCGATCGGTCCATTGCTGTACAACGCGTATTTCGGGGTACAAGGCGTACCCGCACACTTCACATGCAATGGGCCGGCCGGGCACACCGATCGGTCCATTGCTGTACAACGCGTACCTGTACAGGTCAGTCGCATATGTCACCATGCTTGTCACTGGTGAATATATGCCAGCCACATATATACCTGCCAGAGACACAGGGGCACACCTACAACACCACACCCACTCCACACTGTTTCCTAAGGCATGTAAGGCTGCATTGCCTTTTCTGTGTATGGGGGTTGACATGTGGTTTCTGTGGTGGCACTGGTGGGCATCCACACCCAGGCTGTGCATGTGTTCATGGGGACAGGGTCCTTTGTGTTTTGTGCACATGACCACTGTGATGTGCAACAGTTCATTTCAGAGCATGTGGCATGGTCACATTTCCAGGTTGCATATGTGTGTGACATGTCACATACCCCCAGGGTCCCATGGGGGAAGGCATGTATGTAACAGGATGACCCATTGCCACAATAGTGATGTCCCTCCACAGTCTGTGTGCATGTTGTGTTTCCGATGTCTCTGATTCCATGTGCACAATGGGAGACAGTCTCCACAGCAACGTTGTTTGTGCATGGACTTTGATGTTGTGCGTGTGTGTGTCACTGACGTCCATGTCTGTCCTGCGGAGGCAACAGGGGCCACTACCTGTGGGAGTCATGTTTGTTTTTCTGACGTGTACATGATATGCCATGTCATGCCAGTGTCCATGTGGCAAGACAGGGTCCCTGGGAATCTACCTGTCAATGTGCTGTGATGCCTGTGGTGCATCTGTCCAGACATGTCACTGTGGTGTGTGTGTGGAACGTGACAGCAGTAAATGGGTACTGTGATACAGCCTAATGGTTTCCCATAGCACAACCTGGTACCTGTTGTGCACACATGTTGTACTGAGAACATAGATGATGGCCATGTAGGTGCGAGTTATGTCCGAACAGAACGGCACACACATCAAGTACTTGTGTCTCGTAATGATGTATCATGTGATATCATGTGAAATTGAGTATGGTGAAAGGCACATCTGTGGGGTGACTGACAATCTTTCTTTCTTCATCCTATGCACTGCAGGGCTCCAGCTGTCCATAGACCATTCCCTGACCTGGCAACGATGGTGGAACGTGACAGCATCCGACGGTACCGCTTCACCAGGCAGCTGATTGAGGATTTGGCAGTGCGCTTGGCACCACATCTGCAACCGGGCCGGCCGTACCCTACGGCACTGACACCCAAGGTGAAGGTAATGGCAGCCCTACACTTCTTTGCCACCGGTACCTTCCAACACACTGTGGCGACTGATGGTGGGATGTCACAGACTATGTTCAGCCGTGTGCTACGCGATGTTTTGGTGGCTATGTTGAGGAACCTGAACCAGTTCATCTATTTCCCCAAACGTCGACAACTCACTGACGTTAAGAGTGACTTTTATGCCCTGGGGAGGATGCCACATGTAATTGGCTCCATTGATGGGACACATGTGGCTTTGGTACCGCCACAGGCACATGAGCAGGCCTACCGTAACCGCAAACACTACCATTCGATCAATGTGCTGGTGGTATGTCTTGCAGATATGACCATCACACATGTGTGTGCCCGTTTCCCCAGTTCTGCTCATGATGCCTACGTGATGAGGAGTAGTCGCATCCCGAGGATGATGTCACAGATGCCGAACCAGCGTGCCTGGCTTGTCGGTGTGTACTGACTTTGTACCATTGTGTGTGTATTCCGCCCACTTTTTGAACTCAGCTAATGTGCAATTGTCTGTCTGTAGGTGACTCCGGATACCCCAACATGCCATGGTTGCTGACACCCCTCAGGAACCCTGTGAAACGAGCCCAGATGCGCTACAATGAGGCACATGGTCGGACCAGGAGAGTGATCGAGTGGACCTTTGGTCTCCTGAAGAGCCGCTTCCGCTGCCTGGACAAGACAGGAGGGGCCCTCCCATATGCCCCAGCAAAGGTGTGCAAGATTGTCATCGTTTGCTGCATGCTCCACAACCTGGCAGTGCGGAAGGAGTTGCCTCTCATCCTGGATGACGATGACCAACGTCCGCCACCTGTGGAGGATCCTGGCCTGGACCACGATGCCAGTGATGATGATGATGATGGTGGTGATGTCCGCACACAGCTCATCACCAACTTCTTCAGCTGAATGTGAGTATCCAGGGAGATGCAATGTGAATGATGTGAGTTTGCATGATATGTGTGGGTGGTGCCCTGGTGCTGTTTTAGTGTGGCCATGTGCCACATGACTGGATGCGTGCAGCGATGTGTCCTTACAGGTAGTCTGTACTCCCCAACAGTGTTGACATACAAATGTGCTTTTGTGTAGGTTATCTTGTGACATGTTTAGGGCATGAGTATTGCAGTTCTGTCCGGTTCTTCAGTGGTTTTGACTGTGTGTCATGTCTGTCCTTCACAGGGTGCTTACAGAGTTGTTTGGTCAACTTGGATCCCCCAACACCATGATTCAGCTTTCAGGGTGGCAGCAGTCGTTTCCTTACAGGTGATGTGCCACACACCCCTGGACTTCATATCTTCTGCACTTGTTGACTGTGTGGCCACTGCCACGTGGGATTAACTTGCATTTGTAGTGGTAACAACATGTTACAAATGTGTAATAAACCAGTGCTTCACTTTGGGATGTGCGTTGTCTGTGGTCACACATCTGACTGACATTTGCTTACTGCACCTGTGGGCTAGTTGACACAGACTCTGAATAGGTGTGGTGTCTGTGCATTCCACTGTATTTCCTGCCAACATCACTGTGGGCGATGAGTCCGATGGCCCTGGTGTCTGTGTTGTGTAGCCCTAGTGGTGTGTCTCCCTCATATGTGTCACATCACCATGACTCACACTACGGTGTTGTACTTGCTGTAGCAGTTAGCATACACAGTGTAATTTAGCAGAACATCATCACCATAACAGTATCCACATTTGAATAACAACAGTGGCAAGTATGGTGTACTAGTGATTTTATTTACAGAAATGTGTGTGTGTATAGTGCACAGGATGGTGGGTGCTGTACATTGGGATTGTGATCCAAAGTTCCCAGATGAGTTGGAAGTCTTGGTAGCAGAAATGTCCTGAGTGAAGTCCACAGTCATATGATACATTAGTCCAACTTGAACTCCCCATGTCATGTGGGAAAGTAGTGTTGCATTCGACAGGGTGAAACGTTTGCACACAAAGGAGAATTTCCGGAACAGGTGTTGACTTCCTGGGGGATGTACGTGGCCATCAACCTCTCAGTTTTCCTTCCTCGGACGACCCCTCTTCTTTGTGGGGGGACCCTCACGTGCAGGCTGCTGCGGTGCAGGGGACTCTCCGCCAGAGTCCTCCTCCCTCCCTGTGGCGGTGTCAGTTGTTGCAGCACCAGATGTTGTGGGCACACAGGGCGGTATGGCCATGTTGGTGCTAATCTGGCGGAGGCATGTCAATATGTCCCTATGCACTGCTGTGAGTTCTTGCAATGTATCCCACTTGGACTCCATGCCCGACATGTGTGTCTCCACATGGGCCATGTGTGTCTCCACACGGGCCATGTGGGAGTCCAAGCGGGCATGATGGGCAGCCTGCTGCTGTTGTATGTCCTTGAGGATCCCCACTACCTGTCTGACCTCTCCGGTGCTATCCTGGTACGCATCAGCGATGCGTGCCAGTTGTGGGTCATCATGCAGTCCAGACCCCTCTGCAAGCAGCGACCTATGTCTACCACCCCTCCCACCACCCCATGCGACACGTGCAGGACCTGCGGTGGCACGCACAGGTGACCCGAGGCCCACTTGGGGGTTGTTAGTGGTGTTGTCATCCGTTGCTCCACGGTGAGCCTAGGACCCTGTGCTGTTGTCAGCGGTGGTCCTTGGTCTGTCCGTGTCGGCGTGGGTGGTCTGTATGTTGGCAGTTGTTGGAGGGGTGGGTGCAGGGGGTGCAGATGTTGGTCCAGCTGGTGCTGCATGATGACTCAGACCGGAGGTGCCAGGTAGGTCTTCGCCATCCGAGGTGGGCAGAGGCTGTTCCACACCAGTGAGCTCTGTGTCCCCCGGAGCCTGGGACAGGGACTCCTCCTCGCCTGCTGCTGTGTCCCCATCATCGTCACCTGTATTTGGAAGAGACACACATTGTATGTAATGTTTCTACAGGCATCAATGGTTCACACACCTGACAGTTGTGACTGTACCTCTGGATGTGGGCATGTACATTGCATTGTCCTAAGTTGTCACAGTAAGAGGTTGATATTGGTGTAGCACATTGTCATGCATACCTGGGGCATTTCACTATGAATGTTGAGGTGTGTGCATGGCCAGCATTGGTTGTATTCGGTGGACATCCGGCCATCATTCTCAACTGGCCCAGTTATCCCACCATGAAGCATGCCACCCTTGCAGTGGGTTCAGGTTGACTCTCAGGATGTCATTCAGTGGTGTTGTGCTGTTTGTTGGTGCACAGTTCCCAGCAGGGCCTTCTGCTCCTCACAGCAGTAGCCAGTGTCAGCCATCTTGTAAGTCCTTGTCCACTCCCTGTGATGTGAGCATGGTTCAGAGTGGTGTTGATGGGCCAATTGTGAGGCTGAGCAGTATCTGTGACTCCAACTCCCATCATGCTATTGCCTACACCCCCCTTCCCAGCATGCCTGTACTTCCTTGCTTTTGAGTGGACTTCACTGTGTGTGAGTGTGACAGCAATGGCAAGATGGCTGACAGTGGTGTCCTGCTGTTTGTTGGTGCACAGTTCCCAGCAGGGCCTTGTGCACCCCACAGCAGCAGCCAGTGTCAGCCATCTTGTCAGTCCTTATCCACTCCCTGTGATGTGAGCATGGTTCGGAGTGGTGTTGATGGGCCAATTGTGAGGGTGACCAATATCTGTGGCTACAACTCCCATCATGCTATTGGCTACACTGACTTCACCAGCATACACAGATTTCCTTCCTTTAAGTGAGCTTCCCTGTGAGGTGGTGTTCTAGTGGTGGCAAAATATCAGGCAGTGTTTGTTGGTTATATTTGTACCACTGCCTTGCTCTATTTGTTGTTGTGTTTGTACATGTCATGACACAGTTACATATCACTATGAGATGGCATGTATTGTGTTAATCTAACTGACATACACATCTTGGGATGATTATCTTTTGGTTGCTGTTGATTTGCTAGGGGTGGATGGTTTGACTGTCCCCTTGAGAGTGATGTGTGTGTATTGGCACACAATATTGTGTATATTAGTTGTGTACTCACCAGGCTCTGGGATGTCTGTTAGTCCATATACGCTCACTGGTGGTAGGATGGCCCGCACCTTCTCCTCCCAGGGCCTGAGGTATACTGGTTTTGCAGGAGGGCCACTGCCGGTGTGCTGGCTCAGGAGGTAATCCTTCTTGAGTAGGTCTCTGACCCTCCTGCGCACATCATACCACCTGTTCTGGATGTCTTCCTTTGTGCGCAAACATGGTGATTGTGAGTTCACCCTGTCGACGATCCTCGCCCACATCTTGGTTTTCTGCGACATGGGGGTCTGTTGGACCAATGTGCCAAACAACTGTGGCTCTACCCTCAGGATCTCGTCTACCATGACTTCCAATTCACTATCTAGGAACTTGGATTCTTCTTTAGGGGCATGGTGATGGGTGGTGGTGGTGATTGATGTGTTTGTGTGTGCAAGTGAGGGTGTGTGAGTGTAGGTTTTGCTGTGTGTGTGTGAGGGTGCTATTTGTTGAGGTGCTAATGGTGTGTGGCTTTTGTGTTGGATGAGCTGTGTGTGTGTCTGTGTTTGCTGTGTGATGGTAGTGTGTGCTGGCAGGTCAGTGGAATTTGCAAAGGATCATGGTAGGGATTTGTGGGCTTTATGTAGGTGGAGTTGGGGGTGTGTCCTTGTTCAATTTTTTTCTCCCCCTGTATTTATTGGCTTTGTCATTGCTTGTTTGGCCCTTTTTTTTTGTATTTTTTCATTAGTGATTATTGTGCATGTAGGAGTCGTTCTTCTGACCGAGTAGGACGTTGCAGTTGTCTCGTGCGCGCCTGTCCGAGTCGTTCCCGCTGTGTTTCAGCTCCGTTTCATATGCGGCATACGCGTCGTTCGCGGGGTATTGTGTTTGTTAGCCTGGCCTTTGTATGCGTGTCGGTCGTACGGCTTGGGCTCCGTGCGAGTCGGTCTGATTTTGCACCCATTTCATCGTACTGCGCGGGTCGGAGTTCGCGGGTACGTTTCGCTCGGGTTGTTTCCTGGTGCGTGTCGGTCGGTGCGATTTGCGTGGTTTCCCGGCCGGATAGCTTGTTTCCGGCCGGGTCGGTCGTTCGCCTTGAGTTCCGTGCGAGTCGGTCGTGATTTCCATGCATTTCATCGTACTTCCCAGGTTGGGCAACGCCGGTACGTGTCGGTCGGACTATAATCCCGTACCGAGTCGGTCGGTATTTTTTCCGGCCCGAATCGGAATCGGCCCCAAAGTGTCCAAAGCGGTGCACACAGGTCTAGACGGAGCAACAGTTCTGGATAGGTATGAAGTGAGAGGAACCAGAACAGGTCTCTTTTAATCATTAAAGGTAATTTACTAGCATGGGCTCTGTCCAGCCTGTGATGATGACATAATAGATTCCACCAAGCAATAAAAGAGATTTTGAGAAGTCTTTCCAGTTAGATGTGGTAATTTGTAAAGCAAGTGCTATAATTAAATCAATAAATTTCCCAGTTAACTTCTGAGAATGCCATAGAGGAGATGAACCACCGAAGAAGAGATGAAGAATGTTAAACGCAATATTTGTAGATAATATGTTATTAATCTTATCCCAAATAAGTAACCAAAAACTCCGAACTCGGGGACAATCAAAAAACATATGCAAAAAATCATTATTGTCTTGGGCTCAAGACCAACATTTGGCATCAGTGATAGGTTAAATTAATGTAAACGTGTGGGAGTGTAGAATAGTCTATTATAAAAATAGTATAGAGTTTGAGTAGTGGCAGCAGAGCAGGATGTAACGTGTATCTTAGCCCAAATTGTACCCCAAGTATGTTGAGAAAATTCTTGATTGAAATCCAATTCCCACCGTAGTTCAATTTTAGATTTAGGTCTGTTCTTAGGCGAAAGGAATAATAGTTTATATACAATAGATGCCTTCAGCTTTGAGGAAAAATCAATGGGAGAGGAAAAAAGGCAATGGAAAGATTGATGAGGAAGAAGATTGCGAATGGAACTGAAGAGTGGTGGGCCTAATACGATTGTATTTAACCTCATAGAAGGGTGAAACACAGTATTTAAGTTGAATGTCCGTAAAGTTTAACACAGAATCATTTGAAATTATATGGTCAAATATTATTATTCCTTTATCAATCCATTCCTTCCAATAGAGGGCCCGATTGTTCAATTTAATGTGTATATTATACCATATCGGGGTTTGTAGAAAATTCTCTAATGGAGAATAAGACTTAAGGACTAGAGGAGTAACCACAGAGAAAGAATGTTGAAGTAGGGGAGTAAAGAAGGTCCTAAAGGCTCGAGAGATGTGGGACGCCTCCATAAGTGAAAAAGGAGCAATACAAACTTGTTCCAATTGGCCCCATACTGTGCATTCGTTCAGAGAAGGAAGTGAAAAAGAGGTCCAAATTTGCTTGAGAGAAAAAGCAGAGTGGTATCTCCTGAGATCAGGGAAATTAACCCCACCATCGCTCCTAGCTTATTGAAGCCTTAATAAAGATATTCTTGATTTGTGTTTGTTCCATAAGAAGGATTGAAGTAAACGATTAACAGACTTAAAAAAAAAAACAGAGGGAGCTTGACAGGAAGCATGTACAAATAAAAGTTAATAATTGGTAACATCATCATTTTGATCGTTGCTAATCTCCCCCACCAGGATAAAAACAAAGGAGACCAAGCAAGGGACATATTGGAGATTTTTAATCTAACCTGCTCTAGATTAATTTGAATAGATTATTTCATGGAGTTAGAGTAGAGAATGCCTAAAGAATTTGATAGATTTTGAGGTCCAGGTAAAACCTGTATCCTTGAACATATCAGGGAGACAGTACTTATTTAAAGGCAATACCTTTGACTTGAATCTCTGACAGAATATCGACGACCAGAATATCGACGATGAAAATATCGGACCGAAATATCGATGTCCAGAATATCGAAGTCCAATCTACATAATGGTAAGTACAAAAATATCGATAAAAAAATATCGTTGTTAAAAATATCTTTGTTAAAAATATCGGTTTTTTTTCATGTTTAAAAAATAATGTAATTTAAATTAAATAATACATGTAATTAAAATAAACATTGTTAAAATGATTAGAAAATATTTAAAATTATAATTAATACATATAATGTAAAAATAAATTAAACATAGATATATATAAAATATAATATATATATTTACTTAATAATATTAATAAATAATTTTTTTAATAAATTATATTTTGTTACAAAAATATTAAAAAATAAAAATATATATATACACACATACACCAATAACATAAAAATAAAAATAAAATATATATATATCATACATTAAAATATTACAATATTTTTATTTTTTTAAAATACATTTTACACTACATTAACTTAAACAGTAAAGAAAATATTGGATAGTGGAGAGGATAAAATTACTATTCCCACTCCAGAGAGGGCAACAGTAGGGAAAGTGTTGGATAGCGTAGAAAAAAAAATTACTATTCCCACTCCAGTCAGTGCAACAGTAGGGAAACTGTTGGACAGCGTAGGGGTAAAAATTTCTATTCCCACTCCAGTGAGTGCAACAGTAAGGAAAGTGTTGGATAGCGTAGGGGTAAAAATTACTATTCCCACTCCAGTGAGTGCAACAGTAAGGAAAGTGTTGGATAGCGTAGGGGTAAAAATTACTATTCCCACTCCAAAGAGTGAAACAGTAGATAAAGTTTTGGAAACCGAAGAAGTAAAAATTACTATTCCCACTCCAGTGAGTGCAACAGTAGGGAAAGTGTAGGATAGCGTAGGGGTAAAAATTAGTCTTCCCACTCCAGTGAGTGCAACAGTAGGGAAAGTGTTGGATAGCGTAGGAGTTGAAATTACTATTTCCACTCCAGTGAGTGCAACAGTAGGGAAAGTGTTGGATAGCGTTGGGGTAAAAATTACTATTCCCACTCCAGTGAGTGCAACAGTAGGGAAAGTGTTGGATAGTGTAGGGGTAAAAATTACTATTCCCACTCCAGTGAGTGCAACAGTAGGGAAAGTGTTGGATAGCAAAGGGTTAAAATTAATAATTTCAAAAATGTAAATAAAAAATAAAAATAGCAACTACAATACAAAAATTGTTAATAACACAAAAAAATATCAAAATATTACAAAATTTCAAAAGATACAAAAATAATTAAATATTAAAAAATACTAAAAAATTAAATACAAACATTAATTTATAAAACTATCTTTACAAATACATAATTATAATCCAAAAAATATTTATTAATAATTTATAAATAAATTACTTCACACCATAATCCACTATAAACGCACAAAGCACTCTAACAAATTTGACGGAATTAACATATTAACCAATTTAATATTTATACTTTTCAAACAATTAATAATTAAATAGTATCAAATAAATGACCACAAACACCAATATAAAATAGAAATATAAAATACATACTAATAAATAAAAAATATTAATTACTTAAAGGCCCATTACGATACCGGGCGTAAAAAAATCCGCCACCCATGAAAGCGGCAAAAATCCGCCCGCCTACACCTTCTGAATACCGACCCAGCAATTATGATGCCTCGAACCGAAACCCGCCAGCGGCGGTAACAACACACAGAATACCGCCCGCCCATGCCCGAGTCGGAGTCAAACCGCCCGCCACGGACGGAAAGACGCACGACAACACAAAACCGCCCGCCCTCACGGTCGAGACACCGCACGTGAAATTACGATCGCACCGACATGAGCGCGGAAAAACAACAAATACACCGCCCGCCAGCGGAAACAACACTGAAGAAAATGGACACGGCAGAAGCCATGGCGGCCACGTCCCTGCACAGAAACAGCCCCGGACTCAAACAAACACACACAACATGGCAAACAAGTCCACACAGCAACCCACGCACAAATACACAGACAAAGTACACATCCCGAAAACACACCACCCCTGGACAAACAAACAAACCACAAAGCCCAGAACACCAGCCACAACACACCTGAAAACAACAGACCATCAGGACACACCCAAACAGGTAAGTACAAAAACAGCCCCTCCACAGACCACAACCCCTTGCAACATTGCAAAGCAGAGAGGAGAGGAGAGGACACAGTGACACAGCAAGGACAGCAGTACACCACAGATACGCACACATCACACCCACCACCACCACCACCACCACCAAACACCGGCACCACAAACCCCCTGCACATCACACATCACACACCGCACCAGCACCACAAACACCATGGCATCACACAGAATGCCCAAGTTCACTTCCACTGAGCTGACGGTCATGGTCGACGAGATCGTCAAGGTGCACACACAAATCTATGGCAACCAGGTCCAGCACACCCCACTAGCCACCAGAAAAAGGATGTGGAACAGAATTGTAGACCAGGTCAATGCAGTCGGGACCGTACCCAGAAACAGAGGAGAGATAAACAAACGGTGGAACGACATCAAAAGCCTGGTCAAGAAGAAGGAGAGCAAAAACCGAGAGCTGGCTGCCACGACTGGCGGAGGAATCCCGCGCATTACAAGACCTTCAAAGCGTGGGAGGAGAAGGTGCGAGTCATCATCCATCCGGAGATCCTCACCGGATTACCAGGGGAGTGGAGGCTGGTAAGTACAAACAAATGTATACCAGCACACCGCTATGTACTCACATGCACTACCACCATGCCATAGCTCCGAGGGACAAACACCCCCATGTCCAGTACACAATACACAACACATCACTCACACATGCAACAGGCACCACCACACACACAGCCCAAACATATCAACTAACAAAACCATGGGGGCATGTGTACACCCAGCCAGCCACGTAACTACCAACAGGTCCCCTAGTACTCCAGAAGCGCCACAACGAGCACCCCCCACACCCATGTGGCAGCCGTAGCTGCACCAACCGACAAGTAACAGGTAAGTAGCCGCAACACAAAGGCAGTGGGTGGGAGGGGGGACAGCTGAAGTACAACACACACCAGGCCCCTAGTCCCACAGCACAGCAAGGAGGAGCACAGCCCACACCCCACACCCACGTAGCAGCCACTGCAGTGCACACCGGCAGCCGACAGGTAGACATCCCGCCCCAGGACAAACGGTGTCAGTGGGTGTCCAGCCATCACCACGACCCATAACACCGCCCCCACCCCCACAGACCTGCAACATGGAGCACCCCCCCGCCCATAACCATGTTGCATCCAGTCCAGTGCACGCTCAAAAACAACCTGCAGGTGGGAAACTGGACAGGGCGGGGTGACTGGAGGCATGAGGACTGAATTACGACTAACACATGGGACATGTCAAATAGCAGAGGAACACGCAGCACAGCTCCCTGCCACAACCATGTGAACAATGTGCACACGGACATGAACCACAGAGTCACACCCCACATGACCCATCACAGACACAGCAACACCCAAGGAGCCACGTCTGCATGCACAAGTCACACTGATTACAGAACCACACGGCAGGCACAGTGCAACCCATCACACACAACTGCAACACCATCGAAGTCCTGTCCATGTAGCCCCTACTGCCTGTCAACCACACATCCCACAACTACGCCCATGTAAGACATACCACACTAGACGCAACAGCGTGGAACAACATAAATGCACACGAACACCACTGGACCCATCAAACACACAGACACACAATGCACATACAACATACCATCCATCTCATCCGTCAGCCCCAGTCACATGAAAGGTATGTCATCCGAACAGCTGGTCCACATACAGTAGTCACGCAAAGAAACATGCCCATGATAAATCATGTGCCAGAAGTGAATGAAGCGCACGTCACACTGTGAGCAACTACACACATAACATGGGCCACACACCCCCGAGCACTGCAGTGATGCACATGGCACAGGGCAGCACGCACACCAAGGAATTGGACCATCTGCAATACGTCGTGTGGCACACAACCATCACTCACTCATAACAATGCGTCCAATTACATGGCCAGAAATCACAACAGACAGCAAATATGCAGGGTATGTCAGACATACACACACCTCAGACCATGCACTGTCATGTTGCCACAACACATGTCACGTTCTGCACCCATGGCACACAGTATGTACCCCAAAAGCATAGTACATCTCAAATGCGTTTCAGGGGCTGACCCCCATTATGCCATCTGCGTTTCTAAGCGTTCCATATGAACCCCAAGAGCATAGTACAAACCAACCTCCACGATGGGTCTGGAGTCCGCATACACCAGAGCCACAAAAAGCAGGAGCACAGCAACACACCCATTGGCATTGCCAATCCGTCCCATGCCACATGTCCACAGCACACAGTCCCATTGGCATGCCCACACAACAACAAATAGCACAGCCACACACACGGCTCCAGGAAACCTGTGCACGACTGTGCACGAACTGTGGATGTCAGACAACCTATACATACTTTGTCATGTGCAACACAATAACATATCTCATTCCCCCCACAGGTGACGAACTGCTGGATGCTGGAGATGGAGACAGCAGCCAGCACAGCCAGCCTGCAAGCCCCCAACAAGGACTCACGGATGTGGAGGATCTGTCCTCCGATCCGGACACGGACCACCCAGCAGGCCCATCTGGTGTGGCAGGGCCCAACCGCACCCCAGGCACCCTCCCACCCACCAACTCATCATCCAGGGCTGATGACCACTCACAGCCCCCTGCTGCCACTGTCGTAGCGGCCACTACCACTGTTGTGGCGGCCACCCCCATGCTCGTTGCAGCCACTCCCACTGCCACAACCACCACCACGTCATCACTGGCCCCAGCCCCAGCGCAAGTGGTGGTCCGGCCGACTGTGTCCACCGTGTGAGCCACAGCGAGGCCCGTGGTGAGCAATGTGGCTAGTGGGCAGGTCGGTGGCAGCAGTACTGGTAGGAGGAGCAGGGCCAGGCCAACGCCAACTGTGCCTGGGAGCCAAGCCCTGCCGCCAATCGACAGAGTCCTTGGGGCCTATGAGGAGGCCCAAGGCGAATGGGCCAGGTCGGCAAGCGACACGCGGGAGGTCCTTGCGGTGTTGAGGTCCATGGACGCCCACATGGCCCGAATCGCGGACCTCATGGGCCAGCTGGTGGTGGGGGGAGGGCACAAGCAAGGCCAGCAACACCACTTCCGCCACCACCTGCTGTGGCGCTGGGTCGTGCAGCATCACGTTCCCCTGCGTCCACAGCGAGTGAGCACTCCTCAGCCACCACCAGCGGAACATCAACACCCCCCTCCCAAACGTGGAAGGGGCCGTCCTAAGTGGAAACAGGTGTCCAGAGAGGACTTCGCCCGCACCAAACGCCAGTGAGTCAGCCAGCCACCTTGACCACCTACTGCATTGACTTGGAATACGATCCTAGCCCACACTGCCATGTGAATGGCATGTGTCTGTTGGACTGTGGACATAGAACTCCATGGGTACACCTTGACCATCACGCAGCCATGACCGTCAACTCATTGTCACAGCATGCACCACATTTGTCATCACCTTGCACACAATCACATGTCACCGCTGTTAATAAATACACCTTGATCACAATTGGCTTAATGTGTCCTGGGTTTATTCCACGATGTGCAATCGCCACCATGAGCAGAATAGCATCTGCTGTGTGGCATGTCGATGGGACAGGAGAGGCTGCAGGGACCTAGGGGTGAAAAACAGAACAAGAGTACATTCAATGAGTGTGTCACACACTCATCACACAGTACTTGTCACCAACTACAAGCAATGCACACACATCTCTGAGAGCAACAGGGCACAATGCTACAGCCACTGACAGTGGCATACCAACCTGGACATGGACCATTGACACACAGCACTCAGTGAACAAAAGGCCCCAGTAACAGAGCACACATACACCTGCACAACTACAGCCACATCAGCCGTCGTACATGGTCACTCACCGTCAAGTGAAGTAGCGGGCGATGAGCTGCTGACGCACATTCACAGCTTCATCCTCTCCACTGTCCTCTTCACTGGAGCTGTCCTGGTGTGCAGGCTGGGGCCCTGGTTGATCTCCGTCATCCACAATTAGGGGGATCTGCTTTCGAATGGCCAGATTGTGCAGCATGCAGCAAGCCACCACTATCTGGCACACCTTCTGTGGGGAGTACGCCAGCGCCCCCCGGTGCGGTCCAGGCATCTGAACCTGGACTTGAGGAGGCCAAAGGTACGCTCGACCACACGTCTGGTCCTCCCATGTGCCTCATTGTAGCGGTCATCTGCTGGGGTCCGAGGATTTCGTAATGGACTGAGCAGCCAGGGCCCATTCGGGTAAGCCGAGTCACCTGGGCGTGGGGGACACAGAGAACCGTTGCAATTCAAACAGGACAGTAGACAGCATCCTTAAGCCAGCACGCTATACGACTCCACATACTCATCGACAATCCAGCCACGGTCCTGTTGCAGATTGGTCATCAGTCGTGGTAATATGCTGTTTCGCATGATGTGCGCGTCATGGGCCGAGCCTGGGAACTTTGCACACACGTGGGAGATGACCATGTCCGCAAGGCACACCACTTGCACATTCAGGGAGTGCGTGTGCTTCCGGTTGCGGAAGAGCTGCTCAGTGGCCTGTGGTGGGACAAGGCCAACATGGGTGCAGTCAATGGCACCAACGACGTGTGGGATCCGTCCAAGGGCATAGAATGCACCCTTCACTGCCGCCAACTCACGTGCCCTGGGGAATCTGATGTACCTGTTCCTGTACAGCATCATGGCTGCCAGTACATCCCTCAGCACCATGCTGAACATGGGCTGGGACATCCCACCTCCACTGCCCACTGTGTGCTGGAATGACCCAGTGGCGAAAAAATGCAGTGCAGCCATCACCTTAGCCGTGGGGGTGAATGCTGTCGGATACACCCTGCGAGGACGGAGGTGGGGTTCCAACATGGCACATAGTCGATGCAGGGTTGGTCGGTCCAGACGAAATTTCCGGATGACCTCAGAATCCTCCATGTCCGCCAACAATTGGTAAGGGCGGTAAATGTTTGGTCTCCGCCTAGGAAAGATGGGAGTGGACACATGTCAAAGCAACACGCCACATGGCATTTTCACATACACATAACTGATATGACAGAGCAAGAACATGAGTCACAGAACAGCTGTCATGCAGGGACAGCACAGCCACAATACACTTACACAGGTCTCCCACCAATAGCAATGAGCAGTGACACAAACCATTGCTATGTGCATGCACATGGGGATCCAGGCCTCAATGACCTGTGAGGCGTGCTGATGGGGACTGACTGCATGTTCGGCAAGCGGCAACACCACGGCAACATGACTGGCTGCTGTGCATCACACTGCTTCCGAGGCTGGATGAGTATGGCACACACCAACGACGTTGTGGGCACAGGCTGAGCGGCCAAGACAAGTGGGACCTGTGGCACGAGGTGATATGAGACAGTCATTGATGTCACCACTGCACCATATGTGCAGCACTGTACGGATCACACCTCCAGAAGCATTGTCAGGTGTACACATTGACAGCCCCATGCCAACACGGCTGTGTGCTTGCAAATACACATCACATGTGACACGTAACCTTGCACGTGCCAAGTGGCAGATGTACATAGTGAGAGATGACATGCGTGTGCATATGCGTATACCATGCACCCATGCCAATGTGCAGATGATGACATGCTAACAGACATGTGGGGGCCGGCCACTGGCCATCCCTGCCTATGCACACGGCATGTTGTGGCCCCGTCCATTGTGCACATGCACCCACGCGCACATCATGGCCACACCTGACGATGCAGTGCGCACATCATACTGTGTGGTGCACATGGCATCAGCGGACTGTCACCAACATGGGCCAGGCCATTACGGCCAACTCCGATGACCCTCGCGGTTGCACCCTGCGTGTTCCACTATGGAGGTAGGCGTCCCGGGCCAGCTGGGTGCAGGCCAACATCTGCAATTGCCAATGCAGGTCTCAGTGCACTTGTTGCTCGTGTGGATGTCAGGCTGGGCCATGCTGCCCCTCTCAGTCCCAGCAAGCCTGGCCTGCACATTGACTGCACAATGCCAGTAGGTGACAGCACCGACTGCCTAGTGGGTTGCATGTGTCTCCTGTTCAGGACCCTCCAGATGGGCGCTAACTCAGTACTGACTATTGGACACACCATGTCTCGTGATAGGGATGTGTGTGTGGGATGGTGGCACTGAATGTGACCTCCTTTGTGTGGTGGGCCATGCACAGGGCGAGTACGTCGATGATTGCGCAGTGTTGGTCACAGTGGGTGCACCCACACAGATGTGTTGCCCTATGTTCATTTTCCATGTCCGCATGATAATGGACTGTAGATGTGGGCAGACTACACATTGGTCGATGTGCTGTCAATTTGAATGTGCCTTCACACCAGGCACAGCTGCCCCTGCACATGTGACCCCTGCTGCACTCGCTGCTGGGTCTGTGGAGCTGATGCACCATCTGTGCGTGGGGCGGACAGCTCTCCTCACTTCCGTCATTGCGCATGTCATCACTTGGCCGCAGGTGACATGGATCATGGAGGGCCCACATGTACGCGTGGGTGGCCTCAACAAGTGTGTCCGATGGTTGTCACCCCCAGTCAGTGCTTCGAATGTGAATGATTTTGTGCTGGTGCTAATTTCAATGTGGTGGGTGGGCGGGGCTAGGTGCGGGCTTACATGCAGGACATGGGAGGGTGATCGGATTAGCGACTAGTTGCAATACACACGGGGCACGTCTTTTCCTGTCCACATCAGGGTCATTCCTTGAACTCACTGACAGTAATACAGTCGTCTTTGTCCCTGTCCTCATGGCCTCCCCTCGCTCCCCACAATATGCATTTGCAACTGTGGGGCTAGCGCATGCAGATGCAGCCCCAAGCTCGCCCCGGAGAGGCCAAGGAGTGTATGTGTGGGTCCAGTTGAACGAGTGGTCTGTCTCACGGCATGATGTGTGGCGGGACGCCGTCCACCTGCGTGGTGCCCCGACTCGAGACACGGGCAACATAGACAATGCATAGCAGTCTCCGCAGTCCGGATACACCACCTGCGACACACAGAGGCTGTAGCTGCCCTAGCGGCCCATGCCGCGTCCATCTGGGGCTGATGGGCCCACACATTCACTCTTTTGCCTCACTGGGGCGGGCTCGGAGGTGCTTGCGCACGCGCTGGCTTCTCTGTTGCAACGGCATGTGACGTGTGTGGAGATGTAGGCAATGGGTGGGATGGTGCGAGCCACCTTCCGTGACGTCACTCCTGCTCGTGATGTGTGCGTCCCCCAATACTTCCATATGACTTGAGCCATGCTACACATTGAGGATGTTTTGCCTGCATGATGTGTCCCGGAGGAGCGCGCCGAGTCCTCTCCCCCACCATGCTCCACTGCCATCCCGTGCCCTGGATTGCCTGTGCAGGTTGACAATGTTGGGGATACACCTGGTCGGCAGGGGCTGTGTGTGCCTTGTCAAGGGCCTGGCGGGCGCACAACAGGATCCAGCTTGTCCACAGAGGGTGGGCTGACGTGTACGCCTGATACCGCATTGTTCGTGTGCCCGGCTGCTGTGCACACACGTGTTCACATCCCCCCTGACATGTGGCCTTTGACATTGCCCAGGGAAGCGGTAATGTGCAGTTCCGGACCCCTCCCGACACAGCGTGTTTCAACTTTGCATGTGCGCATCTACCCGTCACACCCACCCACCTGAGCGAAGCGTCTCCCCCGCTTCACACGACACATGTGTGTCTTCCACAGTTGTGCTACTCATTTGCGTTGACATCGAATGACAGTGGACTACATAGTCATGTCACGACTGCCGTGTACATCACACACTCTCATCATCTCACATTCGTACTTGTGAAAGGAATCAGCAGAGACAGTTTCTTTCTTCAAACCATGTATTGTGACTTATGGCCTCTGTGATGCAGTATAGTGGACACTACTGGCAGCGGTATGCATGTGGGGGATATAATGAGCATGATTACACATAGCTAAGGGTGTAGGGGTACATGTGATTAGCTGTTGCATGTGGGATGTGGGCTTCAGAGTTATATCTGCTTGGCTGTTGCTATGCTAATGTTCATTTGCAAGTGGCTGCGGTGCTGCAGACTTTGACACAGACGGGATACATTTAGCCTACCAGACCGCTTGGCATCATGGGCACAGTTTATCTCAGTTCCATGTGACAGGTGTGCTGCTGTTGTTACTCATGCACGCGTGCGTGTGAGTTGACATCAGGGCATGGGCTTACGTGCATGCAACGGCGTCCCACTTGTTGTTGCCATATGGTGGATACTGGACATGTCACAGTCACTGGGGTCGTGTTGTTGTTGTATGCACTTGTCGTCCATGCAATGGTCCTGTTACGGGATTTCCGGGGAGGGGGAAAAGGGGTGCAGCTCTCACATACTCCAGCCGGGCGATTACTGTCCACTGGGCGGTGCATATGTCCATGGGCGCAGGATCCATGTCATGGCATAGTTGTACGTGCAGTTCTGTCCATGTGGGTGCGATACACATATCCCATGCCACTGCCTCCCCCGATACATGCAGAGTTCCTGGATGTGATGGGGAACGGAGTGCATGTCCCGGACACATCCGATGTCATGGCAGTGTCGTTGATGGTGTGGTATCAGTTGCAGGTCGTTTGGTATGGCTGTTGTGGTGGTTACTGGCCAGTCCGTGCAGAAGCTAAGCATGGGTACAGTGTCGGACATCATGGCTCAATTGGGGGATTGCGCCGGGGTCCTACGAATTGACAGGTTGTCAGGTATGCGATGGCTTCCTGCAGGGCTTCCATTTCATTGGTGGTATACATGTTTGCCAGCCAATGTAGCGGATGGTGGCTGTCACGGTGTTGTTCGTAAGTTGTCCCTTGTAGGAGCATGATGGGGCATGCTGGGTGACATTCGATGTAGCTGTGATCCATGATCCGTCGTGTGGAGGTACAGTGGTCCCATTGCAGTGTGGGTCCGATGTTCGCCACATACGCCATGCCCCCATAGGATGAACAGGCCCTGTCGTGTGCGTCCAGAGGGTGGAATAGTGGTAGCAGGTCCGCCCTTGGACATGCCGGGTTGGAGAGGCACAACTCCACAGGATGCTGGAAGGGACACCTCCGACAGTAGAAGACGGGTATGACGCAGCTGAACAATGCGATGCGGTAAGTCAGTCGGTAACTTACGTTCAGCAGGGATAGGGGTTCGCATCCCAGTAGCTGTATCAGGTTGTGTTTGTACAGCTTGACCTGTTTGGCGTAGTTGGGCAGGTGTGTTGTAGGTGCCATTTTGCTGCGGGGCGATGTGGTGGCGTGCTCCGGCTGTGTGTGCAGTCTGCAGTGTGCAGGCTCCGAGGTTGCTGTGAGATCTGTGATGGTCGTAGGGGGCAGGACTTGTGTTCTGTTAGCTTGTGCGGAGGACACGGGCCCTCATCCCACGTGCTTCTCTGAATGTTCAAGGTCAGTGGTGTGTGACTCCTTCCAGATAACTTGCATGGGAACGGCATGGGGGAGTTTTATATATTCCTTTCTTTCACGTTCGGTATGTTCTTAGGTGATATGCGCTATCTGCCCTGTGGTCGGTTTCCTCTGCATGCCTGTGTTGGTCTTTTTTGGGACAATGGCTGTATTCTCCGGCTTGTTTAGTCGGGATGTGGTTACGGAGTTGGAATGGAAGGTCATTCAGTGCTGTCTGCTCTCCCGTGTGTGGGCGGCAGGCTGTGTTTCCGCTATGCGTTGGGCCTTGTGTGTGGGTGTCATTCTTGTGTCCACCTGTTGTCGGTCCCCGGGCTCTTTGGTGTTCCGTTTTGTATGTCTGGTTCATGGGTGCAGGGTGGTATGGGTGTTTCTGTGTGGTACTGGCGTACCTCTTCCCGACGGGGCCCATGTTCTACTGGGTGGTGTTGCCGCCGCTGTGTGCTTCGCCATGTTTGTCACACAGGGGTGTGTCCTGATGTTGCGTGACTTCACTGACATGTGGGCGTCGGTTGTGTGACGTTGGGTGTTGTCCATGAATTGGGCGTTGGGGTCATGACTGTGGCAGGCCTGTCACGTGTCATGTGCGTTCTGGGTGTGGCTCGTGTGTGTGGTGCTTGGTTGTGTCCCTGTGTTGTTTGTGTGCGACGCATACATGGCGTTATAGTTGGGCGCTGAGTTGTGCGCATGTGTGGCTGCGTCATCGCCGCTGTGCTGCTGTGCCGTGACGGGGTCGTTAGTTCCTGGTCCCAGGTGGTGTGCCCATGATATTTGCGAGATGTTGCACTTTGCCCTGTGTTACATTTGTGGGTGCAGTGGTGGATGTGTCTTGTCCACGCATGGGTGTTGGGGGGTGCCATGTCCTCCTTTTCCGCCCTTGCACTGTGTGCGCTGTTTGCGTGCCCTTGTTGTGTGTGTGCCTACCTGCGTCTCCGCGGTACGTTGCCTCCTTGGTGGTGCATCAGGTATAGCATGGGGAGGGCCTGCAGTGCTGGATTCATGCTCGGGGGGTCGCCTCTTCGGTGTCTGTGCTCGGCGTTCGGGTTTCCGCCTCACTTTCGCGTGCGGTGTCTCTTAGCCGTGGGAGCTGTTTGTTTGCGGCATCGTAATTTGTACGCCGGGCGATACGTGATTTCGTCTGGCGGTGTGTCTCCATTGGGCTGCACTGCTACGTGAGCGGGCGCACTTTGATGGCGGACGGCGTCGCTGGCTTGCCGGCAGTGTTTGGCTGCCTTTTCACATCGTAATTTGGCGGGCGTGTGGGCTGCGGCATGCAGGCGGTAACTGGTGGTTTATGCATCCGCCAGCACGGCGGTAGTGCTTCCGCCCGCCATCGTAATGGGCCCCTTTATTTTAATTAAATTACTTCCCAACCTATTCCCCTATAAACCTACAACCCACTTCTTAAAAAAATAACACTTTTAACTTAATTATCAATTTAATAATTTACAAAAATGAATAACCCATTAATAATTAATAAATAATAAATTAATTATAAATACTAATAAATAAACATTAAAAATTACTTTATTATAATTAAATTACTTTCCACCCTATTCCCCTATAAACCCACAACTCACTCCTAAAAATAAAATATATTTTAATTATTAATTAATAAATTAATAAAAATTAATAACCAATTAATAAGTAATTAATAATAAATAAATTATAAATACTAATAAATAAACATTAAAAATTACTTTATTATAATTAAATTACTTCCCACCCTATTCCCCTATAAACTCACAACCCACTCCTAAAAATAAAATATATTTTAGTTATCAATTGATCAATTAATAAAAATTAATAACCAATTAATAAGTAATTAATAATAAATAAATTATAAATACTAATAAATAAACATTAAAAATTACTTTATTATAATTAAATTACTTCCCACCCTATTCCCCTATAAACTCACAACCCACTCCTAAAAATAAAATATATTTTAGTTATCAATTAATCAATTAATAAAAATTAATAACCAATTAATAAGTAATTAATAATAAATTAATTATAAATACTAATAAATAAAAATTAATAATTACTTTACTATGATTAAATTACTTCCCACCCTATTCCCGTATAAACCCACAATCCGCTCCTAAAAATAAAATATATTTTAATTATCAATTAATAAAAATTAATAACCAAACCAGGGAAGCCCGTTCACAGTCAGTGCCTCAGACTCCTGAGCGGCCATCGCCGCAAGACGTCACCACAAGCGCCCGGAGGCGCCAACAAATCCTCTCGCGGGCTCCCGCAGCGCGGGACGCGCGCGGGCTAAGCCCGGCCCAAGGGCGGGCCCGTCTGAGCCCATCAGAGGCCGTAGGAGGCCGGGCTGGGCTCACTCTCTTGGCTCCATGAACTGGACCAGACAGGACATATGCTTATACAATTGGACATATGGTAAGAGTTTTTAAGTTGAGGGTGAGCAGGTATCGCTTTTAAAAATTTGTTGCTACTTTAGCCCTGACAAGCACGGAGGGGATTTAAATTTGCCTTTCTTGTACATGTAAAACAGCTGTTTGGATACATATACTTGTTTGGCGCCAGCAGTTAGGGGGTTAAGTAAATAAATAGAATGGTGAAAAGAAAGGCTGCAACAGTTGAGCGCCAGAATGGAAAAAAGATCAAAGGTGACACAAATCAAACTTTATTGAATTACCTGACAGGGGCGATGGGGGCAATAGAGAAACAGATATCGACGGTAGAGCAGTCGCTAGCTTCAGGTACGTTAGCCACAAGCGAAGGACCACATAATACAAATAAAGGGCCGGAAATTTCTCTAGGGGGGCTTACACGATATTATACCCCAGAATGGTTGTATTCAAAATATAACTGATGAAGTAATACTTAGCGACTGTGACTCGTTCACCCAACCCCCACAGAAGAGAAAAAAAAATACAACACTAAAGCGATCAGAAGTAATAAAAGAGGGAAGTGACACCATAATAACCACCAAGACCGTTGTGTTGAATAAAGCTAAGTCTGACAAGTCTGGTAAAAAAGTCACTGGAGTAAAAAAATGTCCCTTGAAAAATAAAATAGAGAAAGGCAACAAGGTTAATACAGATACCCAGAGTATTGACCTGAGGAACTTAATTGTAGTAGCTCAAAACTTAGACCTCTTTTTGAGAGTCTCATTTGCAAAAATAGAGGAAAGACTAGATCATCTGGAGGTATGTTTGACAAATACTTCAGCCGGGGAGGAAGCTGTCAAACATACAACTATTAATCAAAGGCAGGAAGAGAACAGAAATCCCGAAATATATAGGAGTTCTGACCTACGGAGTAATCAACCTTGGATTAATCAGAATAGGAAAAACACAGGGATTAATGTGCCCAAATCCAACCGATCCCTTTCTGCCACAACCTCCATATCTAATCCAACCAGCCACAATCCAATTGTTATGATAAATAGGGACAATAAGGGCGCACCCACCCAAGATCAATGCCTTAACCTGATTCTGCGTAATCAATCCAAAACGCTCTCACCAGCTAGGACAATATCTTCTGAAACATCCAATCTAGATCTGCCACCAGCTTGTACACTGTATACGGTAGTACTCGCAAATGTACCTAGGCTAGGGACCCAAGACAGTGAATCCTGGGAAACCTTAAGAAATAAGGCACTTCACTGGCTAAGTGTAAAGGTTGGGTCCACGGAACAACTCTTTATGGAGTTCAAGATGGTCCGTAGGGTCAAGTGGGTTGGCAGAGATAGGAAAAGTTTACCAGGTGACTGTGTGGTGCTAACGTTCCGCACACCTCAGTTTGTGGAAAAGATCTTCCGGAAGGCAGGGAACAACATTATGATTGAGGGGGGCATTAACATACTACCGCTTGGCTTCTTCTATCAACCGTCTTTTGTGTTAGGGAGAAGCCGCAGTAGTAGAGTCACATGAGGTTAGGAATCAGTCCATATACAATGTACCGGTGGGAAATCGTTTTGCATTACTTTCCTCCTTAGAGGAGATAGATTGACTGTGTCAGCCATCAATAGCCGCCCCTATGAACCCCCAGGTCCACTTTCGCAAGGAACAAGAAATTAGCGATTTAAGTCCGAACAAAGCTCCTGTAAGAGATGATGACACCTTATACAAAAAGAGCACAGTTAAACTAGATAATTTGCTAGGCACTGGTGTTTCCCCCAATAGTAGACAAGGATCAGGACAAGGATTAGACAAGGCCAGGGGCATAGATACGATTGCATCTACTAACTTAGGAGGTCATTACGATGGCGGACGGAAAAACAACCGACCGCCATGGTAGCGGAAAATCACCGTCCGCAGGTACCGCGGAAACCCCGCCGACCCTATTAGGATCAACCACCAAAATATTCCGTCCGCGGCGGTAGGAGGCATCCAAAAACCGCCCGAAGAGGGCAGAGAAAGTGAAAATGCAACCGCGAAGGTCGGTAACATAGCGGAAACACAACAACCCGCCGCCAGACACGCGGAGTGACCGCCAATGCGATTATGATATCCCCGATGCCACAGCGGTACGTTCCGCTATCTCCGTCCACCGCGGTCGCTAACAGTAATGAATGTGAGATACGGCGGAAGCCCTGCAGCATAGCCATCGCTGCGGATGCTCCGCGAAAAAAATGGCGGCCATGTTAAAAAAAACAACAATAAGGCCAGCAAATGCAGACAAGCAACTAGCCCTGCCCCCCCATTAACCTGAAACATCCCAATGACACACCCCCATGGCAAAGTCAAATATACAAATCACAGGACAACCCACACAGCACACCTGACTGCATTACACCATCTTGACACACCCACATAGCTGAGCATAAAACCAACCCCTTCCCTGACCACAATCCTTTGCACTACTCCAACCCTGAAGGAACACAACCCTGCAGCACATTTGATAGGCAAAACACCACACATCTCAGCAGCACAACAACACATACACACACCACCCTCACAACTGCATCCCAAAACATCAGCACAGCACACACCATGGCACATCCCAAAATGCCAAAATTCATTGACACTGAGTTGACAGTAATGGTAGATGAGATAATCAGAGTAGAACCACAACTCTTTGGCAACATGGTCCAACAGACACCATTAGCCACAAGAACAACCATGTGGGCAAGGATAGTGGGCAAGGTCAATGCAGTAGGGAATGTGCCCCGCAACAAGAATGAAATCATGAGGCGGTGGCATGACCTGAAGAGTGTCGTCAAGAAGAGGAGGGCCAAGAACCGTGAGCTGGCTGTGGCGACTGATGGAGGCCCTCCCATCCCACCAAAACCCGTCACTGCGTGGGAGGAGAAGGTGCTTGCCATACTGCATCCAGAGAGTCTTGAAGGAATACCCGGGGGAGTGGAGGCTGGTAAGTACCAACTAATGTATACCATGAAACTGCCATGTACTGTCTTGAACAACTACAAAGATACATCCCTGAGGCACAAGTACACACATCTGCACCCCAAAAACACACACAGGTCACACTCATTTTACATCCACACCACCTCAAACATCACAAAGGTAGACCACATCTACTGTGTTGTATGTGCCCAGGCAAACAGCACTACAACTCCCACCAGGCCCCCTTGGCCCACAGCTCAGCAGGATGGACTACTCCCCCCACCCACAACCATGTGCCAGTCATTGTGTGCCTCACCCTCACCTAACAGGTAGGTAGCCATCTTTACAGGGAGGTGTCTGTGGAATAGGGAGGCCAGCACTACAACTCCCACCAGGCACACCCTGCCCCATCCCTCAGCATGAAGGAGCACTCCCTCCCACCCAGAAGCATGCCTCAGCAATTGTGTGCTTCACCCTCACCTAACAGGTAGGTAGCCATCTTGACAGGGAGGTGTCTGTGGAATAGGGAGGCCAGCACTACAACTCCCACCAGGCCTCCTCGGCCCACAGCTCAGCAGGATGGACTACTCCCCCACCCACAACCATGTGCCAGTCATTATGTGCCTCACCCTCACCTAACAGGTAGGTAGCCATCTTGACAGGGAGGTGTCTGTGGAATAGGGAGTCCAGCACTACAACTCCCACCATGCCCCCTTGGCCCACAGCTCAGCAGGATGGACTACTCCCCCCACCCACAACCATGTGGCAGTCATTGTGTGCCTCACCCTTACCTAACAGGTAGGTAGCCATCTTTACAGGGAGGTGTCTGTGGAATAGGGAGGCCAGCACTACAACTCCCACCAGGCACACCCTGCCCCATCCCTCAGCATGAAGGAGCACTCCCTCCCACCCAGAAGCATGCCTCAGCAATTGTGTGCTTCACCCTCACCTAACAGGTAGGTAGCCATCTTGACAGGGAGGTGTCTGTGGAATAGGGAGGCCAGCACTACAACTCCCACCAGGCCCCCTTGGCCCACAGCTCAGCAGGTTGGACTACTCCCCCCACCCACAACCATGTGCCAGTCATTGTGTGCCTCACCCTCACCTAACAGGTAGGTACCCATCTTGACAGGGAGGTGTCTTTGGAATCGGGAGGCCAGCACTACAACTCCCACCAGGCCCCCTTGGCCCACAGCTCAGCAGGATGGACTACTCCCCCACCCACAACCATGTGGCAGTCATTGTGTGCCTCACCCTCACCTAACAGGTAGGTAGCCATCTTGACAGGGAGGTGTCTTTGGAATAGGGAGGCCAGCACTACAACTCCCACCAGGCCCCCTTGGCCCACAGCTCAGCAGGATGGACTACTCCCCCACCCACAACCATGTGGCAGTCATTGTGTGCCTCACCCTCACCTAACAGGTAGGTAGCCATCTTGACAGGGAGGTGTCTTTGGAATAGGGAGGCCAGCACTACAACTCCCACCAGGCCCCCTTGGCCCACAGCTCAGCAGGATGGACTACTCCCCCCACCCACAACCATGTGGCAGTCATTGTGTGCCTCACCCTCACCTAACAGGTAGGTAGCCATCTTGACAGGGAGGTGTCTTTGGAATAGGGAGGCCAGCACTACAACTCCCACCAGGCCCCTTGGCCCACAGCTCAGCAGGATGGACTACTCTCCCCACCCACAACCATGTACCAGTCATTGTGTGACAGAAACAGAACTGTGACTCAACTAAACCCATGTGTAAGCAAATCAGGGACCAAATATGCCCTGCACAGAATGACATGTGCAAATTCCATGGCTGCTGAGCATGAAGGACTCTAGTAACAATAAAAACGCATGGTCTGTCGAGCAAATAAATACAAGCACAGAACATTACAAAGGTATGCATGAGATAACAATGTGACAATGTCTAATACATGTGCATATGTAACATCTGTCTGGAAGAGTAATCATCTTCGATGCATCACATCAAGTTGCATGGCAACCAGTTGTCAGATGACAACTCATCAGTCCCATACAAAGAGTGTCAAGTTGGCCATGGCATCCAATGACTTGTCACACTATGGAACAAGATGTATGTACCTCCACATCATGTCATGACGAACAACACTGTGCAGACATCCTACTCATGAAATACGTAACTGTGTGTTGCATAACATGTAAATAAGGGACATCAAACACAGCAAGCCATATGGCTGTAAGTCAATGACCATGTACCCTCTGTTCCACAGGTGACCAACAACTGACTGCAGAGGACAACAACCTCAACTTGCAGAGCCAGTCTCCTCCCTTGGAACATGGACACTCGGATGCGGAGTTCCTGGATTCTTTGGACGAGGAGCTCCAAGCCGGCCCATCTGGTGTGCCAGGGCGCAACCGGTCACATGACCCCACTGCCCCCCCAACATCAGCAACACCAACAACGCTGACCCCTGCTGGAACGACCTGTGCCGCCACCACCACCACCACCACTACCACCTTTGCCTGCAACATCCGGCCAGCCACAGAGGATGCCCAGCCCACACCAACAACTGTGGAGGGCTGGCATGTGGCCAGAGTGGTGAGGCAACAGGCCAGTGATAGCAGGGCAGGTGGGAGGACAAGTGGGACTCCAACAACACCGGACACTGTGACCGAAGCCCTGGCTAACATCACCAGAGTCGTGGGTGCCTATGAACAAACACAGGCACAAATGGGCCAGGCCCACGAAGATGCCCTGGAGCTCCAACGTCTGCTGAGGTCCATGGACAACCGTATGGGACAAATTGTGGACCTCATGGGCCAGTTAGTGGCGGTACTGAGGGATAGGCCAGTGCCACATCACACAACACCACCTCCCCCCGTTGTCCCGCAGGATGACAGTTCATCATCCACCCCTGCGGGCACGGAGAGGGGTGACTCCTCAGACCCCACTGGCCCAACAGAGGTTCCCCCCCCTGCCAAAAGAAGGAGGGGCCGTCCAAAGAAAAACTTGGGACTCACCCGTGGCAAAGCATCTGTCAAACGTCAGTCGAGGAGCCAGCCATGATGGCAACACTCTTCACCCTGCCATTGACTTTGAACACTGTCCTTACCCACACTGCCATGGAAATGGCATCCGTCTGTTGGACTGTGTCAACACATCACTGTGGTGCCTACCTGATTGTCTCATCTACCATCCCTGCCAACTCCTAGATTCACCATTCACACTCATGTAAATATCCACTTACCTCTCACATATACCCATTGACAATAAACAACAATAACGCACCAATGGATTTGAGTCTGCTCCATCTTTATCACTGTATGTGCAATGTTTACCATGGTTACAATGTCACAAGAGCATGGAACCTCTGTAGGCAAGGAGAGGCAGAAGGGGCCTAGCAAAAGACAACAGAACAAAAGTCACTAGTCAGGTTGTGGCATCACAGCCATCACACAACACATGTCCTCAACGTACAACAACATGCACACATTACAATGTGCAACTGTACCAACATAGACATCCTGTAGCTGTGCCAAACTACCCTGTATCCAACACATAGGCAGCCAGCACTGAGTCAACAACAGGATGCACTCACAAAGATCACATAGACCTCCACACAAATAACTACATCAACAGACAATGGACCAGTTGTACATCGTCACCCACCTTCAAGTGAAGTAGCGGTTGATGAGCTGCTGACGCTGGTCGACACCTTCCTCCTCACCACTATCCTCGTCACTGGACATTTGTGGGTTCGCAGGTGGGGGCCTCAGCTGGTCATCATCGTCCAGGATCAGGGGATTTGTTTCCGTAAGGCCAGGTTGTGCAACATGCAGCATGCAACCACTATCTGACACACCTTTTTGGGAGAGTACATGAGTGCCCCTCCGGTCCGGTCCAGGCACCGAAATCTCTATTTGAGGAGACCAAAGGTTCGCTCCACCACCCGACGTGTTCTACCATGGGCATTGTTGTAGCGGACGTCAGACGGTGTCCTAGGATTGCGTAGTGGGCTCAGCAACCACGGTCTGTTTGGATATGCAGAATCACCTAGGTATGAAATAAACATAACGATTCAGTAATACTACTGTGGCAGAGGACAGCATGGCACACACAGCACACAACTTGACTCTGCCTACTCACCCACAATCCATGCCCGCTCCGGAAGAAGATTGGCCATCAGCTGGGGCACAATGCTGTTGTGCAGGATATATGAATCATGCGCAGAGCCGGAAACTTGGCACATACATGCGATATGATCATATCAGCCTGGCACACCACCTGCACATTGATGGAATGGGAATGTTTGCGATTCCGACAGATGTGTTCCCGTGCCTGTGGTGGAACCAGGCCAACATGTGTGCAGTCAATTGCACCTACAACATTCGGGATGTGGCCAAGGGCATAAAAATCCGCCTTTACATCCGCCAAAGCCGCTCGCCTTGGAAAACTGATGTATTGGTCCTTGTATCGCATCATGGCCAACAGGAAATCCCTTAGCACCATGCTGAAGGTGGGCTGAGACATCCCCCCTGCAATGCCCACTGTCTCCTGGAATGACCCACTAGCCAGGAAATGCAGTGCCGCATCACCTTTGTTGTGGTCGTCAATGCTGTTGGGTATGTCCTGCCAGCCCGCAGGTGAGGATCCAACATGGCACACAGGTCTTGGATGTTCGTGCGGTCCAGACGGAATCTGCGTATCACGTCATCATCCTCTATGTTAGCCAGCAGGGTGACAGGACGATACACATTAGGTCGCCTCTTAGGTGAGATGAAAGGGGACACGTCATTGCAACAGACCATGAGATGTGCACAACTCTGTACCTTCTGATTCACACAGCGCAAACATTGACTGGCATCACAATGCACCATATAGTGCAAGTCAATAGTCGTGACACATAGAGATCACATTGTACTACAGTTCTTCAGTATTACCACTGTGAGAACAACAAACATGGAAACTGTCTGTGAATGGTGATAGTCACATTCCAGAATCTGGTGCAAACAGCACGGACAGTAAATGATACCGGACATGTGTGAAACAGAAACACCGCTGTCTTCAAAATGTCTGCTGTACGTGCCACACATTCTTGTGCAGACATGACAGGGGACACATGAACTACACAATTTATCCAGTTCTGAAAGACTCAGCATGGAATGTGAGCCAATAATAATCCACACAAGTCTAGAGACACTCACAGACATATTCACAAGCCTGTGCCAATATCCACTGTCATCAGTAGACATGCCATACATGCTGTTACACGCAATTCTAAGTCAGTCAATGTCTAATGATGAACATCAAATGCATATGCAGTCTTGACGTGAATCAAGACACAACAACACAACTGCACAATACCATCAGCACTCACACAGATTGTCAATGTGGCACACAAAAAGTGGATAAGGTACGTGATCCAAAAGGACTGTAGACAAACGACAATCTGCACTAAAGTTGCACTATGACATGCAGAATGAAGCTTGCACTGCCCAGACACACAACTGAAGTGCAACATTTGCCATGGAGCTAATACTCCAGCTGCTTGGACATACAACAGTGACACAGAAACAACCTACACCACCACACGGACAAAGCCACACCACTACACAAAAAAGTTCAGCGCATGGACATACTGAGTAGATACTGAAGACACAACAGCCTCATGCACATGACAACAGGGGATGTCATCGCACGACACAGGTACCAAAGGACAACTATCAAAAGCATCCTGAGCCACATGCCACCCAGCCTGTCAGGGACAACAAAGCGGACTCTCAACATTCCTCTGCAGACAAAGATGCTGGCTGTGCATCACTTGTTGGCCTCTGATACCATTAGAACAACAAAAGTCTGAGTCAGATGGGTGCCACAGCCAGCCCTATCAAAGTATATATCACCTGTCTTGGATTCCATCATTAGCTTCAGTCAACAGCACCATCAGTTCACCCACACAGCGCAGGACCATCTTGTGCCCCCAAAAGGCTACCACACCATAGCAGGCTTATCCACATGTGTCAGTTCAATATCACTGCACACGTGTCCTAATTGTGCACCCTGCCAAAACTGCAAACACTTACTGCACATGAAACCACACGCAATGCTGTACTGTCCAGGCCAATAGTGGGTCACCACCCACTGGTCACAGATGCCATGTCAAACTTAACATTCAGTGAGCACCAGCCCAACATTTGCCTACAGTCCCTCACCAAGCCAACATTCCTCATGTGGACAAGGTCGATGCACCTGTCCCTGGTGTGTACCAACGTAACCCACCACACACATGAAATCCACTAGCAACACACTCACAACTGTGGAAATATACATGTACCAAAATCACATATGACAGGCCAAACAACATGAGCACATACCAGACACAATGTCCCAAGTAATGGTGATGACATTTGGCAGATACGGAGACAAAACATACCCAAAGGCAGGGAAACAAGTGAAAAATGATAAGGATGTACAGAATGCCAAGTGTGCCGGTGATGAAATCAACATCCTTGAGTATGTAGAGCACACACATGTCCATGTGGACATATACTGTAGGATTTGCTACTGCGAACAATTACATTACATGAAGGCAGTAACAGGTGATACCAAACAGACAACACTGTGACACATGTGGTGAGTCATGAAAATAATGCTGAGATGTTTGTACAATCATGTACTGTATAGTGACATATTGTGTGAGACATGGACATGTGTGTAAAATTTGGGGTCAGATATGAAATTGTGGGTAGAATTTGGGGTCAGATATGAAATTGGGGGCAAATTCTGGGGTCAGATATGAAGATGTGTGTCAATGTGGGCTCACAAATGAAATTGTGTAGGAGTAATGTGCCCCATTGGTACTTTCAGTGTGGAATTTGGTGTTAGGTATGAAATTTAGGCTGTCATAACTTACTATAGCCCATTTGATTTCCATCAAGTGCCCTGATATTTTGTAAGTGACCACTGTTCGAAGTACAGATATGACCCATGACATTGACACAGCACAATGTGTCCGTTGGTGCCGTAAACGTGCTCAGTCAACACACGCCCATAGTCAACAATGTCAAGCTGCACCCTCGCCGTAGCTACCGCATGCCACCAGCGGTGTGTCACCGCCATGGCCCAAGACACCATAGCGGGATTGATAGGCAAATACACATGTCTAATGGCAGTTGGCATGCTCCGACACCCAGATCCCGGTCACTCATAGCAATGCATGTGCCCAGAATCGCGGAAACTACCGCATGCCACCAGCGGTGTGTCACCGCCATGGCCCAAGACACCATAGCGGGATTGATAGGCAAATACACATGTCTAATGGCGGTTGGCATGCACCGACACCCAGATCCCGGTCACTCATAGCAATGCATGTGCCCGGAATCGCGGTAGCTACCGCATGCCACCAGCGGTGGGTCACAGCCATGAACCATGCCCTGCCAGCCAATGGGAAGTGCAATCGCGGTTGCCTGATGCAACTTTGAAAATCGCGGTAGGCGTGCTCCGACACCGCGGGCCGGTCATTGGATGCACTTGAAAGATGCACCACTGCGGAACCGCAAACCTGTCCCCTGCGGTGTGTCACCGCCATGAACCATGCCCTGCCAGCCAATGGGAAGTGCAATCGCGGTTGCCTGATGCAACTTTGAAAATCGCGGTAGGCGTGCTCCGCCACCGGGGGGGCGGTCATTGGATGCACTTGAAAGATGCACCACCGCGGACCCGCACGCCTGTCCCCTGCGGTGTGTCACCGCCATGAACCATGCCCTGCCAGCCAATGGGAAGTGCAATCGCGGTTGCCTGATGCAACTTTGAAAATCGCGGTAGGCGTGCTCCGCCACCACGGAGGCGGTCATTGGATGGATTTGAATGAGGCAGACCTGGAACACCAATTGCAGCAGCTTAGAACCACAGACACGAGCCCTGGGGGCTATATATGTGTGTGAGGGAGCCACACATTGCCACAGCTCACAGAGCCTGCTGCCTGAGACCCCTCACCTGCTGCTGCCTCCAGGGACTGCTGCCTGAGACCCCTCACCTGCTGCTGCCTCCAGGGACTGCTGCCTGAGACCCCTCACCTGCTGCTGCCTCCAGGGACTGCTGCATGAGACCCGTCACCACCAACTGCCGCTGCTGCTGTCTCATGCTCACAGTGATGGCGAGGACTGAGAAGATCCGTGTCACTCCCTTCACCCCCGAGGAACTTGAGGTCCTGGTGGATGAGGTGCTCACCCAGTATCCAAGGCTATATGGTGCACCTAATGTCGTGGTGAGTATCTCAGGGTGTGAGTGAGAGTGTAGGTGGGGCACACACGAAGTTGATCTGCTGCAGTATGTGCGTGAGAGTGTGGTGGTGGGTCATGCACTGCCTAGCATGCTGTTTCCAGGGGGAAGGTATGTTCAGCCTATTCCACACGTTTGCCTGCCTGCACATACAGATGTGAGTGAAATGTGATGTCTTGTCAGACATACAGTGTGGCTGCACCTTTTCAATTCAGGAGTCAGGACAGTGATTTACTGTCTGAATGTCTTTGTGTGTCCCTGATGTCCTTCACAGGCCCATCTGTGGCCTTAGCTAGTGTAGTTGTCCAGAGGATAGTGAGGGCATTGTTTCTGACTCAATATGTGCCTCATCTCTGGTTCTGCACTATGCTCAGGACCTCAGTCCCCCAGGGTGAAACTCTTGTTGGTCAATCAGCTATGACACTGTACATTCCAACATTCTTGTGCCCAGACCCTTCCATCACCACCGGCATGTGCACATACTCGCATGTGTTGGCACTGTTTGTGTTTCCAAATAGTCCCTCCATGTAAAAGATGAGATGCCCCACGTTGGACCTCTGTGTGACCCCAACTGGCCTGCACATTCACTGCCCAATCAGACAGTGACACAACACTGGATGTACACAGTGTCAAATCTGTGCTTTTCCTCTTGACTCTCCGTCAATGAGCCATTACAGAGATGTAGATTGCACAAGACAGGCCTTGTGATGAGGGTTTGCGTTTGTAAGGTCATGTCCCTCAATGTGACCTCCATGACACAGTGTGGCAGTTTAAGGGCAAGTTCTTTGAGGGCTGCGCAGTGTTGGGCACAGTGAGTATTCACAGTGACATATGTAGTAATGTCCTGCATGTCTTGGTATTCCCAGAAACTTGCAGTAGATGTGGTCAGCATACACATTTTGCTCTCTGCTGGCATCCCGCATGGCTTTGAGATAGACATGTACTTTGTCCACCCTCATACCTGCATGCATTAATGTGTTTTTCACACATGATTATGTTCGAATGTCGCAGATTTGTTGGCTCTGCTGAAGTTAGGGCAGAAGTTGGTATGAGTCTGTGTCATGCTCCTGCACTGTGAAATGGTGGTAGGTTACACTGATTATTGCACCCTGTTGTCTCCCATGTCTGCAGCTCAAAGTCAACCAGCGCAAGGCAGTGTGGAGGGCCATTGCATGCAAGGTGCGTGCACTGGGTGTCTCCAACCGACGGCGCTCCCACTGTCACAAGAGGTGGGATGACATCTGCCGGCTGAGCAGGAACGTGGCCGAGATGACACTGGGGCTGATCCCTCGGTCCGGCAGGTTGGCGCGGCGCAGCATGACACCACTAATGGCACGCATTTTACCTGTGACGCAGCCTGAACTGGATGCACGTCTGAAGGGGCATCAGCAGCAAGCTGGTGGTGAGTATTCTGTGAGTGTGAGTTTGGGTGTTGTTTTGCTGCATGTGCTCCAAGCCTGGGCCAGTGCAGGGCTGTGATGTTGCTGGTGTGATGCAATGGCCTGTAAGTGGCCGCGGTGTTGGGTGCAGTTGTCATGCATTCCCCCTACATGTACCTTCCCATGTCATTGGTGTAATGGCCCTTGAGTTCACATTTGTAGTTGTGGCCTTCTGGTATCATCTTCATTGGTGTCGTCACGGACATCCCATGTCAGGGTCTAGCAGAGTGCATGATATGAGTGTGCCATCATCAATGTGTGCATTGCCTGACGTCTGATTTGTGCTGACTACACATCTAACAACAATGTGCAACTGTAGGTGTGCCCCAAGTTACGACATGGTGGATGGCATGTGCTCATGGCCATTGTGTGCGGATATGTTGGAGTCTGTCTCTGTGTAGGACACTTCTGCTGGCTCAAGATGTGACAGTGGCAACATGTTGTGAGTAGGATCTTTTACCCACTCAGGGCCCTAGGTGTGCACAGAGGGATATGTGTGTCTGGTTAGCTGAAGCCACCAACAGGCCAATTGGCAGTGTGTCCATCACATGGGTGAATTATGCCAAGTTTGCATGATGCCACAGTAATTTCGATGTTTGGATTGAGGTTGCACAGTGTCACTGCCCATGGTGTTGTCCAACATGGATGATTTTTCATCATTAGTGATGCTCCCCTTGCTGATATTTGTAAACTTGATGCAAATGTACTGATCCGACCTCTGTCTCTCTCTCATGCAGCATCTCACATGGGCACGGAAGGACAGGGGACGGAGACCAGTGGTGAGGCATCAAGCACAACTGCTGCACACCAGCATAGTGACACGGATGTCACCAGCGCATCGGAGGGGGACCGTAGTCTTCTAGAGGACTCACAGCCAGAGACGCAGACCTCTACGTCATCTGACGACGGCGGTGACGCTTCTATGTTTTCTGCCGAGGGTAACGGGGACTCTGCCTCCACGTCCACCACACAGAGTTCAGTGCCCACCCTCCGTGCTACTCCCACTGTTGCTGCCCGTGTTCGCACCACAAAAAAGGGAAGAGTGTCCTTCACCCCAGTCACCGCTGCCCCTGCCCCCCCTGCTGCCATCAGTGCTGAGTCTGTGGACCTTTTGCGCCAGCTGTGTGTGGGTCAGACAGCTCTCCTCAATGCATTCCTGGACCATGACAAAAAATTGGCACAGGTGGTGGCTTTCATGGAGGGCGTGCATTCCGACATGGGTGGGCTACACCGTACTGTACAGTCTCTGGCCTCTGCAGTGACAGCAGCCATTCAACTTGCCCAATCCCATGGTCCAGCTCCAGTCCATAGGCCCACCACCCTGCCAGTGGCCGCATCTGATGATAGGGACCACACACCCCAGACATCAAGGGACAAATACAGCACACGCAGCACACGGCAGCAGCAGCAGCCAAAGCAGTCTAGGCCGCAGACACCATCCCCACAGAAAGGTAAACCCACACCAGAGCGCAGAGGCAAAAGCACTTCAGGCCACACCCAGGGCAAGGATGGCAAGGAGCAGGCCTCAGGCTCACATGCCTCAGAGGCATCCCCAGCCAAGGACTCACCGGTCACAAAAGTGTCTCGCAGAGACAAGCACACAGTTTCCGTGCCCAGTGAGAAACAGTGCCTCCAGGGACTGCTGCCTGAGACCCCTCACCTGCTGCTGCCTCCAGGGTGCCTGCTAAGGGTACACGTAAGAAGGGCTCCAAGGCAAGTTCATCCACAACATCTACTCCCATCCAGAGCCCTGTGAAGCTCAGGAAGGAGGCCACTTTAGGGGGGACACCTGGTAAACAGGTGATGCAGGGGCAGAAGCATTCCGGGGCCAAGCGTCCCAAAGGATCCAGCACATCCCCAGAGGGGGGACCAGCATCTGCAGCTGATCCAGCTTTTGTGACCAGTGTGCCTGTTGTATACAGCCCACTTGGCCTTAATCCCAAGACAGGGAAGCCATATCAGATCCCCAAGAAGCGGAAGGGCACAGCTCCAACTTCTCCCACACACACTGGTTCTCGTGCAAGCATGAGTCCACCTCTACGTGCCACCACCCCACCTGGTCCTAGCAGCCCTCCGGCTTCCCAAACTACTGCTGGCTCTACCACACCTGGACCTAGCAGCCCTCAAGCTTCCCAGAACACTGATGGCTCTACCCCAGCTGGGCCTGTCTCTCCCCGAGCCAGTACCCCAACTGGCCCCGACAGACAGCCACCTCCCAGTCATACTGCCAGCCAAGTCTGAGTGTTGGTCACCCTCACACACATGTCTCTCCCACAGTGGTACCATGGACTGCCAATGTTTGACGCCCTGAGTGTGTTGCTGACCATGGCAGGGTACTGAACCACACATTCCCAGTGCTGGATGTCATGTACCTCACCTGCACTTTGGAGTGGCCACTGGCCTTGCTGTTCACTGCTGTTTGCCCCTTGCCTGTGCAGCTTCTCATGTACCTCACCTGCACTTTGGAGTGGCCACTGGCCTTGCTGTTCACTGCTGTTTGCCCCTTGCCTGTGCAGCTTCTCATGTACCTCACCTGCACTTTGGACTGGCCACTGGTCTTGCTGTTCACTGCTGTTTGCCCCTTGCCTGTGCAGCTTCTCATGTACCTCACCTGCACTGTGCCCTGGCCACTGGCCTTGCTGTTCACTGCTGTTTGCCCCTTGCCTGTGCAGCTTCTCATGTACCTCACCTGCACTTTGGAGTGGCCACTGGCCTTGCTGTTCACTGCTGTTTGCCCCTTGCCTGAGCAGCTTCTCATGTACCTCACCTGCACTCCTGTGCAGCTTCTCATCTACCTCACCTGCACTGTGTCCTGGCCACTGGCCTTGCTGTTCACTGCTGTTTGCCCCTTGCCTGTGCAGCTTCTCATGTACCTCACCTGCACTTTGGAGTGGCCACTGGCCTTGCTGTTCACTGCTGTTTGCCCCTTGCCTGTGCAGCTTCTCATGTACCTCACCTGCACTGTGTCCTGGCCACTGGCCTTGCTGTTCACTGCTGTTTGCCCCTTGCCTGTGCAGCTTCTCATGTGCCTCACCTGCACTTTGGACTGGCCACTGGCCTTGCTGTTCACTGCTGTTTGCCCCTTGCCTGTGCAGCTTCTCATCTACCTCACCTGCACTGTGTCCTGGCCACTGGCCTTGCTGTTCACTGCTGTTTGCCCCTTGCCTGTGCAGCTTCTCATGTACCTCACCTGCACTTTGGAGTGGCCACTGGCCTTGCTGTTCACTGCTGTTTGCCCCTTGCCTGTGCAGCTTCTCATGTACCTCACCTGCACTGTGTCCTGGCCACTGGCCTTGCTGTTCACTGCTGTTTGCCCCTTGCCTGTGCAGCTTCTCATGTACCTCACCTGCACTTTGGACTGGCCACTGGCCTTGCTGTTCACTGCTATTTGCCCCTTGCCTGTGCAGCTTCTCATGTACCTCACCTGCACTGTGTCCTGGCCACTGGCCTTGCTGTTCACTGCTGTTTGCCCCTTGCCTGTGCAGCTTCTCATGTACCTCACCTGCACTTTGGACTGGCCACTGGCCTTGCTGTTCACTGCTGTTTGCCCCTTGCCTGTGCAGCTTCTCATGTACCTCACCTGCACTTTGGACTGGCCACTGGCTTTGTTGTTCACTGCTGTTTGCCCCTTGCCTGTGCAGCTTCTCATGTACCTCACCTGCACTTTGAAGTGGCCACTGGCCTTGCTCTTGTCTGACTTTTGCTGCATGACTGTGTGAAATGTAAATAAAAGAAGATATTTACTCCTGTTGTCTGCCTTGTCGATTTCCTTGCTAAATAAAGTGTTACTGTGTGGGTAGTGTTTACTGTGACACATGCTCTATTCTCCACTTCAACATTGCCAATGTATTGTTACCTCTGATCATGTTGTTTCAACTTTTGTGGCCCAGACTTCTGCATCTGTGTGTGTTGGCTTGGTAGTATGTGTGTTTGCTGGGGACTGATTGGCTTCCTGGTTGTGTTGGGGTGTGTGTGATATTTAGATTGTTTTTGTGTGTGTTCAAGGTGTGTCACTCATCTCTGTTTGTAACTGGTATGTGTGTTGTGCACACACAGGCTTGGTGTGCATGCAGTGCTGTGAGTTGATGTTGCCTTTTCCTTGCCTGTTGTGCACCCCCTGATGTTTGGCTTTTGTAGCATGTTGATATCTTTGCCTGTGCATGTGTTGTGACTGATGTGGCTGTGTGCAGTGTTTGTGTTGTGTCATGCAGTTGACTGTTGCTCTGTGTGTGGTGTTCTATTTTCCTGTGAGTGTGTGTGTGTTGTGGTTGTGTTTGATTCAGGTGTGTTGCCATTGTGGTGTGCCTTACTTGTTTGTCTGTCACAGGGACTGAGGTCTTTTGTGGTTGCAGTGCTTGTTTCATTTGCATCCTTGGTGTTTTCTCCTCTCACATTTGATGTGTCTCTGGTCATGGTTGTGCATGTGCAGACATGTGGTACACTGTGACACCATTTTGTGTGGATGTGTGTTGTGGTATGTCTGTCTCTGTGTCATTGTAGGCCCATTTCTGCCTTTTGGTCTCCATTATTGTTTTTAGTGGATGCACTTCTTATATGTGTTGTGGTATGTTGTCTGTGCGTTTTTCGTGACTGTTGTGGTTGTGTACTCCTGTTGTGTCTGTGCTCCCATTGGTTTGGCACTGTTTAGCTGCACAGGTCTTGTCTGTTGTAGTAGTTCTGTGTGTGTGTTTTGATTGTGTTCTGTGTTTGACTGTTGTTTTTGTGCGTACAGTGGTACTGCCATACCTGTGTGTGTGTGTGTGTGATGTTTGTGGATACCACCCAGGGGGTGTGTTTGATTGTCAGTGTCTTGACGGGATATTATTGGCAGGCTTCTGTGTGTTTGTCAGTGGTGTTGTGTGCTGCTGGTGTGATGGGTGTGGGGGTTGTGTGGAGGTTCATACTTGTGTTTGACTGTCATGGAGTGTTGCAATGGGCCCTGTGTGTTGTGCTGCTGACATACTCCTGTGATGTATTTGGATTCAGATGTGTGGCTGATCAGGGTTTGACTTCATACCCTTCCTTTCATCCCTGTGCCTATTCATGGGTTGCCTTGCTGTGTCCCTGAGTTGTTGCAGTGAGGTGACTGTGGTTATACTTCACTCACTGTGACTGCCATGTGTGGTTTTTTGTGCTGGGGTGGATGTGATGTGTTCCTTCCCTTGCATGTGATGTACACATTTGTGGTGTTCAGCTCCTTGCCATTCCATTAGTGTGCAACTCACTTTGAGTTGCCTATTTGTTGTCCTCCATTGCTGTTGGCATGTGGTCTGTGTTTGTTGCTGTGTGTCAGTGTGGGGTATGTCTGTGTGACTTGGCAGGCTGTGTGTCCATTGGTGTGTTTGTTCATTGTCTGTGTGTGTTTAAATTGTGCTTGTACTCAGTTTACTTGCCATGAGTGTGGTGTTGTTGTGGTGTGTGTGTTCCCCTGGCCCAGTGCTTGTGCGCTGTGTGTTACTTGGCAGCCACACCTGATGAGGCTGTCTCCCTAGTTGTTTGTTGTGTGGTGCAGTGTGTGTGTTCAGCTGGCGGCTTTTTGGGCATGTGGGGGCACAGGGAGATCACGTGCCATGTCCCTTCATGGTGTGGGTGGGCCTAGTGTGTGGAGTGTTGAGGTGTTGCCCTGTGTACTTTGGGCACTGCCCCTGCCTAGCGCTGGCCCAGCCTACTACATTGTGTGCATTTTTTCTCGCTGATTCTCCGCTGCGGTCACGTGTACTGGTCATTATTTCCGGGTCACGGACATGGTGGCCTGGGTGTGGAGGGGTGGCCTTGTGGCAGATGGGACATGTGTGGCTACACCTGTGGTTGTGTTTCTGTCCCCACCAGGGTGTCTGTTGGGGACAGGAACCTTCCATCAGCTATGGAGTTGTGGGTTGTGTTTGTGTGCAGAGTTGTGTGATCGCGTACCTGCGGCGGCGCCCGCCACGGTCCATGGCTTGCTGGAGGTGTATCATGTACATCGCCGGGAAGACGTGTAGTGCCGGGTCCATGGCGGTCGGCTCCGGGTATCAATTGGGCGCTCCGCTGTGGTGCTTCCGTATGCTCACGATGGCCGGTTTCTCCGCGGCGGTGGGCCTGACTGTTTCGCGCATCATAATTTGTACGGAGGGAGGGACGTCATTCCACACGCCGGTGGCTCTGGATTGGTTGTCTCTGCCGCGGTGGCGGGCGCATCTGGATGGCGGTGCACGTATCACCGCGGCGGACGGGCAATGGGCTGAGTTTGACCATTGTAATATGGCGGACGGGTGCACCTCTGCTCACGGGCGGAAAACTGCGTTTTCTCCCACCGCCAGCATCGCGGAGGTGCATCCGCCAGTCATCGTAATGAGCCCCTTAGCCTGTGCCACACAAAAGGCATTTAGAGATAAGGAGAGTAGTATTAAGATTTTTTTGGGGAATATAGCGGGTCTACACTCCAAATTAACCAATCATCTCTGCCAAGAATTTGTGAGGAAATTTGATATTTTGTGTTTGCAAGAGACGTGGACTATAAAGGAAACGCTTATTGAAGGTTATAGGACTTATCATACTCCGGCCATACCATCTATTCATGGGAGGCCCAAGGGAGGTTTAAGTATATACGTTTCAAATTTGCTGACGATAAAGGAAACATCATTTACTATCTCAGAACCGAATTATCAAATTGTTAATATGAATCTGGATAAGCAAAATTCTGTTGTCCTTATTCATTTTTACAATAATGCTGCGAAGGAGCACTTGGTGGACATTTTAAAACAGCTAAGATACTCTTTACAGAAAATCCAGAACATAAAATAGAGAATGTTCTATTTGTGTGGGGGGGATTTTAACACTGCCCTGTGTCCATTTAACAAAGACGTCACGTGTGGATTGTTAGATGAAGATAATTGTAATTTACCCCACTTCCCACACAGTGTTTATGGTGATGCTCTAAATGAGATTCTATTCATGTTAGATCTAGGTTTCGCAAATGTATTAAGTACACCACCCATCCCATTTTCGCAGACTTTCAACGGAAGAGGATTGAGTTCCATTATTGAGTTCATTCTACTTCCGAATAGGTTTTTCCATCGCTTAACAAGTTATAATGTGCATAAGATCGCAATCAGCGACCATTTTCCTTTTAGTGTGACAATATCCTTCCTCTTCGAAGTTCATAGCTTTCACAATGAAAGGTCACGAGTGGTGCAAAACCTGGAAATGGATAAAATGAATGGCTATTCCCTAAAGTGGGATAAGGTGGACCCGCATAAGATCACGAAGACAGTGGTTGGGAAAAGCCTCGACGCAATAATGAAATGCCTGAACGAAAATACATCCCATGAGGAAGTACTGAGATTCTTGTACAAATAACAGAAACAATCAGGAATACATTGAAAGTCGAGATAAAAAAGGGGAATGGGAAGAATAAGGGGTGGTTCAATAGCAAGTGTACAAAAGCTCATACGGAACTTAAAAAAGCACTACACAAAAAAGAAATGAACATAAATGAGATAAAGCAGTGTAGGAAGGCATATACTCAGGCTGTGAAAATATGTAAAGGAGAAATTAAAGAGAAAACCTGGGCTGACTTACATAGAGCGAGTATCAATAAGGACAGTAGTGCCTTCTGGCGCGTGGTCAAATCCCCGTTTCTGAGACCAGACGAAATCACCACCATAGAAATTGCCATCGATGAAAGACACTAGGTGGAGCATTTTTCTAGCATTTTCGGATATGTAAGGGATGAGGATGGTGTTCCAGATAGACCAGCACCCCTTACCTCCGAATTATTAGCTCATCCAATAGACTTACTCTTCACCCTTGAAGAGGTACATTCTGCACTAAAAGCCAGCAAGGGCAGTAAGGCTCCGGGCCCAGACGGAGTGCCGGTAGACATCTATAAACATGACATAGAGCTCTGGGCTCCACTATTAACGTGAGTATTAGCCGCTTGCTGCATGAGAGGACTAATAGAAACATGGTCTGATTCCATAATAGTACCAATTTTTAAAAAGGAGACAGACAGAACCTGGCATGCTACCGCCCTATTTCTCTGTTGGATTCACTGGGTAAGGTGGCAGGCCGGATAGTTCTCATCCGCCTCCAACAATGGGCCGAGGATAAGAACAGACCTTCAATTTGGTTTTAGGGATGGGCTGAGTACAATAGATCAGGGCCTCAATTTAACCATCCTAATGGGGAAATATATAAAAGCAAGGAAGGGGAAAATGTACCTGGCCTTTGTCGACCTCTCTGCCGCATTTGATTGTGTATCTCACGAGAAATTATGGAGTATTCTAGCGGCAATGGGGGTGGAGGCTCCTTTAATTCATTTCCTGAGAGAACTCTATACAAAAGGAAGAGCTCGGGTTCGATATGGATTTAATGGAGAGTGTACAGCGTCGTTCCAAGTGGAGAGGGGGGTCAGACAGGGGTATGTCCTGGCACCTTTCCTGTTCACTCTATATACTAATGGCTTAGAGAGGGCTATGTTGGAGAGGTGCCGGGACTTACCCCAGTCTCAAAACGTTCAATACCTTCCCTACTCTACGCGGACGACGCTGTCATTATGGCAAGAACTCCACTGGCGTTACAACGGGCACTTGAAAGTTATAACGATTTTATGAAAAATTTAGATTTAAAAATAAATGTTACTAAAACATATATAATGAATTGCGGGAGGGAGTCAAGAAGCAGAGGGACATTTTTTTAGAGGGTAAAAAGCTGGAAACTACCATAACCTACCCATATTTAGGAATTTTAATTGATGACAAGGGATCGTGGCGACAAGCCATTAAAGCCAGGAAACTTCTTTTATGAGAACAACGACAGCATTAGTAAACTTCTCACAAAAATTCGGAATGAGGCCTCCAGTAGAACTTATCAAAATATACCAAGCTAAGTGCATAAGCACAGCTATTTATGGGGCAGGGCTATGGGGCTATTGTGATGTAAGTGAAATACAGAGGGTTGAGAACGCATTCCTAAGGTATCTATTGGCCGTTCCCAGAAGTACATCGACTTTTATATGCCATACTGAGTTGGGCCTACCACATATCACAGACATAATAAAGGTGCAACCAGCCATATTATGGCTTCGGATTTGGACCTCGCCAAAAACTATATTTAATCGGCACGTGCTAGGTGATAGTCTCAACCAGGAACACACTTTAGAGATTAAGTGGATAAAATACATTAAAAAATTTATGATAGATTTAGGTCGGCCAGAATACTATCACAACCCACTTTTAATGAGCACTATTTCCAGAAAGGGATTTAAAAAACAATGTATGATTCATATGGAGGCAAATAGATTTGACAGTGAGGCAGCAAGACCCACAGTTCAAACTAACCAACTGATGCGTTCGACTCTTACTATCCAGCCGTATTTAATACACATAATAAGAGGGTATGATAGATTTGTCCTTACCCGCTTCAGGCTAAATGTATTTCATCATTTGGTAAGTTTTCCGACCATAAATGACTGGTCGAAAATCCTACCGAATTGTCCCTGTGATGGTGTTTTGTCCCAGACGACAATTCATGTGGTCTTGCTCTGCAAATTCTATCTAGAATTGAGGAAGAGGTGGATCAAACCGATATTGAAAATATGGGGTCTGAGGCAATGCCGCCCGGCCTTTCTTGCCTTGCAGTATCTAGATAATGATTGTTTTACAAGAAATATCGCCTCATTCCTGAAGTGTACGATCAGATGTAGGAAACGGGGTGATACCATGTTAGTTTCCTATTCCTAACTATTTTTATGCTGTAAAGGTCGTTTCAATGAAATGTTTATATCAATTTTTTTCTTGAGAATAATGATATGACAAATTATAAGAAGAAACTGGAGATAAAGCCACGACTCTCTTACATTAAGTTTTATAGGGATTGTTATATAATAATTAGGATGTGTTTTTTTAGAATCATCCCTGTATGGTCTCTTCTTTTTCAAATGAAATTTGAGGTTTTTATTGATTAGTTGTTTTTAGCATTGAGATAATGAAATCGTATAAAATTAAGCATGTAATTTGAATTTAGTATTCTATTTTACTTTTTTAATTGAAATGAGAATATTGTGGTCATACTTCCCTTCTACTTTTTCCTACTGTGTAAATATTGCTGGAAACCTCTATTGATATCGAAATGTTTAGTAATTGTATGCTTTTATGATTTTTGTTAAAAATCGAATAAAGCTTTTATGACTGACTGACTGAATAACCAATTAATAAGTAATTAATAATAAATTAATCATAAATACTAATAAATAAACATTTAAAATTGCTTTATTATAATTAAATTACTTCCCACCCTATTCCCCTATAAACCCACAACCCGCTCCTAAAAATAAAATATATTTTAGTTATCAATTAATCAATTAATAAAAATTAATAACCAATTAATAAGTAATTAATAATAAATTAGTTATAAATACGAATAAATAAACATTAAAAATTACTTTATTATAATAAAATTACTTCCCACCTTATTCCCCTATAAACCCACAACCCGCTCCTAAAATAAATAACTCAATTATTACAATTATCAATTAATCTATTAATAAAAATTATTAACCAATTAATAATTAATTATTAATAAATTAATTATAAATAGTATTAAATGAAACTTAATAATTACTTTATTATAATTAAATTACTTCCCACCCTATTCCCCTATAAACCCACAACCCGCTACAGAACTAAAATACGTAAAAATTAATTATCATAAAATTATTTATTGCTAAAAATTGAACACATACATGTAAAAAAATTGCTATACTTATACAAAAAAATTACATCACATACTTTTAACAAACATACTAAAATACAGAACATTAATATAAATATCGATATTATTAACAATGATATTTTTACAAACGATATTACTGTCTTCGATATTTAAAAAAACGATATTTCTTACCTTACTGTCGATATTCTGTACCACGATATTCTTGATGTCAATATTCTTGTACCTCGATAGTTAAAACTCCATATTCTTGTAGGTCGAGAAAAAAAAACTTGATATTCTGTCTGTTTACCCTTTGACTTCTCTATATTAAGTTTATATCCGGATACCAAGGAGTATTCATTTAATAAACTGAAAAAAGAAGGAAGCATATTTAATGGGTCAGACACATATAGTAACACATCATCTGCATACGCAGTGAAATTAACTTCCAAATGCTTATATTTGAATCCAGAAAAGTCCGATGATCTACGGATTTTCTCTAGAAAGGGTTGCAAGTATAAAATAAAAAGAAGAGGGGATAAAGGACAGCCTTGTCTGGTACCTTGGAAAAGAAGGAAATATGAGGACTGTTTACCATTAACATAAATAGAGGTGGAAGGCTGAGAGTATAAAAGGTGAATATATCTAAGAACATGGTGACTAAAACCATGCCATTTTAAAGCGCCAAACATAAAATCCCAATTAACGCGGTCAAAAGCTTTTTCAGCGTCCAAAGTTATAGCCGCACAAGGTATGTCAGATTTAGAGGCCATAGGGATGATGTTGGGAAAGGTTTGGGAGTTATCAGAAATAAAACAACCTTTCACAAATCCTGATTGATGAATACCTATTAAATTTGGAACAATCTGCTTGATGTGTATTGCAAGGGCCTTTGCATATATCTTGCAGTCCGTGTTAATAAGAGAGATGGGCCTGTAATTTCCACACTTTGATAAGTCTTTACCTTTCTTGGGAAGCAGGCAAAGCATCGCTTGTGAACAGGTTCCTTGTGTGCAATCTTGAGTGACAAAATGGGAAATTAAGAGAACTAGTTTTGGAAGTAGGAGAGGTGCAAAATGAGAATGAAAATGAACAGAAAAACCATCAGGACCAGGAGCTTTATCTTTGGGAAGTTGAAGGACAGTCTTTCTGAACTCCGTCTCTGTTATGTCGATATCCAATGCAGAGAGGTCTAGTGAATGATCCGTCAACTTAGGGATGGATTGGAAAAAAGTATCTCATTGGTCAGTGGTAGGAGGAGACTCTACTGAACATAGGTTAGTATAGTATTGTGTAAAACATTCTAAAGGTTTTGTATCAGTGGTGTGATGAAATAAATCTCTGTCTGTTATAACATGAATTTTAGATTTTTGTCCTCTGGAAAGATTTTTGCATGTTATTAAGATGTATCTAGCCTGGGATCTGCGGTCTATAAAGGGGTCCATTAATTGATTGCAATCCCCCTACTATGAAGTTGTCTGAAAAACAGTCAGATAAGAGAGTAGAAAAGCGGTCCCAAAAATATAGATCCACACCTGTAGAGCCATAAACATTACATAGTGAAAAAGGAGGATCGTTAATTTTAACATTCAATAGTAACCACCTCCCAGCATCATCTTTGGTTTCATTGATCTCTTGAATATTCAGATATTTGAGAACTAAAATTAAAACACCATTATTATTATTAACCACAGGGGAGCAGTAGACAGAACCCACCCATTGCCTGCTCATACAATCAATGTCACCTTCCTTAATATATGACTCCTGTAGAAAAGCAATCTGGCAGTTCAACTTAGAGAGGTGGGTCAAAACCCTCTGTCTTTTAACAGGATTTCACAGGTCCTTTTACATTCCAGGAAACAACACGCAAATTCGCCATAGGAAACGTAAACAATTACTTATAAATGGAGAGTCAAGAATAAGTTTTGCAACGATTAACCTGACACCAAATAAGTAAAAGGTAAGGTAAACTGAAGGAATAAACAGGAATATGAGAATATGAATAAGAGTTAGAAAGGAGCCACGGTTAGTAAATATAAAGAGAAAGAAGACAATAGAAGGGGAAAAATCAGATAGAGAGGGAACACAGGACAGTAGGGAGTGAAAAAACACCTCCCCAGTGTATAGAAAAGCAAATAGATGATAAAAAGTTGATAGACTTCAGTCATATCTTTGAAAAACAAATTGAGCAACAGGAAAAAATACTAGGTAAGAGCGTGGGAGCAAGACAAGATGTCCAGCCGAGACGGAGACCATGTGGATAAAGAATAAAAACATATGAGGTCAGGAGCAGAGGCTTGATACAGAACTAATAAAGGAGAGAATAAACATATCCAAATAAATAAGGGACACAAAACAAACCTTTTTATAAAAAGACTTGGTACCGTATACTAGGCCTGGGCGGTAAATTCCGTTCCGCTCGCGGAATTTGCGGAATTTGGGTAATTTCGTGTTCCACGGAGAACGCGGAATTACCAAAAATTCCGCGATCTGCGGCTTTGCGGAATTTTTTGCTTGTTTGCGCTTTCAAAATGCGTGTTCACAAGATATTTCTCCCCGAGCACGCAAACAGCGTTCGCGAACAGGAAAAAAGCATCGCAAACGTGCGGAATAAGCAATTCCGCGTGTTCGCGGAAATTTTGCGTGCTCGCTGAAATTTTTTACCGTTTTGCGGAGCTTTGCGTAGCGCGACTACGCAAATTCCACCCCCCCCTACCGTATACACAAAATCTGAAGACTGAAAGTGGAAGGACGACCATATGCATCACAACACGATCCAACAGATCAGGGGAATGTGGAACCTGTAAAGAGACATCAAAAACAACCAGAAAATACAAGAATAAGAATTACATAGATCAAGTTTTGCTGAGTTCCATATCTTCTCGCGTATGCTCATGGATGAATTGCTTAAGGACCTTGGGATTTTCGAAAGTAGTCGTCTTGTCTCTGTAAGTGACTTTAAAGAACCATGGATGGATACTCCCATACAGTGCATTCATGGATCTCAAAGCTGGTCTCAATTTCAAAAACTCTTTTCGTCTCGCAGCAGGAACCTTGGACACATCCTGACTAAAAGAAAGTTTTTGCCCCGACCAGAGCATCTGTTTACATTGTTTGGCCATCGAAAGGACTTCCATAAGATCAGAATTTGTAAAAACAAAGCAATAATCCCTCTAGGCCGATGTTGTAGAGGAAAAGGGGCTGATCCTATGAGCTCTTTGGATATTCAGCTCCACCGGAGATTTCAACCCAACAATTTTATGGATGTGCATCTTAAGAAAGGTAATCATGTCTTGACCTTCTGATCCTTCTGGAATATCAGAAATGCGTAGGGTATTGCGACGATTATGATTTTCCAAATCCTCAGCCAGTCATTTAAGCTGTGTAACTTCCTTAGACAAATAAAAGACTTTAGCCGCAAAATCCTGAGCATTGCTAACCCTTTGCTCCACCTCAGAGAGTCTTGAATCCAGAACGGACCACTTATCCTCAATCAAGTTCTTTAACTCCTCCATAATGTCTTCCAGTGTCAGAGGTAACAGAGATTTTGTAGGCGAAGAAGGGTCTTTCTTTACTCTTTTTATTGGCACCACTTCCAGATTCCTTACGTGCCATGGCGCTTGAAACAGAAGAAGCCAAAGTCTTGGAGGAATGGCCAGTATCCATATTGAAACCCAATGTGATATTGTCGCCCAGCGAGGATTAATAATTAAGGAAACCAAGGTGTAACAGCAATGAAAGAATCCATGAGTAATTGCAAGGCAGTCAAAAAAAATTCACGTAGGATGAGATGGTGAGGTATCTCTCAAGACATAAAAGGATAATAGCCTTGTATGCCATTGTAGTTCTTAGGCAGACTGTGAACCACTCAAAATAGTGGCTTGATTCCTGACAGAACATGAGCGGCAGGCAAAACTTATGAAAAAAAGCCAATTAAAGGCTCAAAAAACATACCTTGCCGCTCCCTGTCATTTCCGATCCCTTTTACAGCCACCGACACACACAGGCAAGCCAAAACCACCCGAACCTGAGGGAAAGATTTCTCAGCTCCCGCGGAGAAAAACAAGCAGGCGGCCATCTGGTTTGCTGCCGGCTCGTGCTCCGTTATTTTGAGGTTTAACACTGTCTCTAATACATCCACCCGTGGACATGCTGGCATGCTGTTGAGATAATGTTTTGGGATGTACAATTTTAGTGGTTCCCGCACTCACACAAATATATATATATATATATATATATATATATATATATATATATATATATATATATATATACATATATATATATATATCACGATGAATCCCAAAAAACATCCACTTTGCTTGGATAAATGGGCACTGACTCTGTCAGAATATGTGCATAAATCTTTTATTTTGCTTGCATCAACTCGCTATTACGCGTTTCGGTCACCACACGTGACCTTGATCACATGATGAAACGCTGCAAATCACTGTTTTTAAATCAATCGTGTCATAGTGTCACCTGACATACGTTCACTTCATGGGCATGGAAAACAGACTTACTCGCTGTGAAGCTTGAGCTACAGTGTACATGGCTTGAAAGAATTCAAATTAGATTTAAAATACCAAACGTGGTTTCATATTGACATTGGCAATCGTGAACACTTATATAAATATAAATATACAAATATAAATATATAAATATCTCACTCTCCAAGTAATATTATACATGATGACATTCTCTGACCGCATAGTGCATATGAATTGGTTATCACATCATCAACATGACATTTTATATTGCCAATAATTTGTCAAGCTTGTATTTAAGCATTATTTAGCAACCCACGATACCCTTGCTTACTTTGCATAGCTTAATTATATTTCTTTCCTCAAGTCTCATTTTTACCTCTTATTACAGCTTAAATGCTTGTACATTTGAACCACCATAGACTAGTATTTCAGCTTCCATATAAAGTGCTGTGCATCTATATGTAAACAATATAAAAAAGTGCATAGTGCTACCAAAAAGTGCTATGTGGTGGCTAACTGCCGATGGGAATGGCCGCTCGGTAGCTCGGCTCCGGAGCGCCACTCCCGCATTATCCGGATAATCCAGGGTCCCGCCGATCTGATCTACACCCTGCAGCCTTCTCCTATGTCCGGTGGCACCTAGCGACATTGTGTGCGAGTTTGGTCCGGATTGGTGGCTGCACCGGCGACGAGCTCCACGGACCGAGTCTTCCCCGGCGTCCCCGCTGGAAGGGGTGCACCTTAGCTGGTGCGCGTAACTACGCGAGACCGCGGCTGCGCCCTACCACCCTGGGGACTGGCGGAACCGACGAGACGCAACAACCGGCACTTCACCCTGGGCCCGGCGGGAGCCAGCGGGGACTGCTCGGAGGCCTGAGAGGTGGTGGAACCGGAGAGTGAGCGCTGACGACCCCGCAGGAGCACATAGGGCCTGGTCGGGCCCGTCCGTGTGAGTAGCGCTATAAGTGGCCCCGTGGCCTCTAATCCTAGGACTAAGCGGGCCCAGCCATAAATATAAAAGTCCCGCTAGCGACCCGGAGAACTACTGCGGACTTGAGACAACAGTTGCGTGGTCCCGCGGTGGCTCGAGCGGGCCTGATACAGAGACCCATTAATCCTGGTTCTGCACTCCGCAGCCTTTTATGCTACACTCGAGGGGACACATTCGGGACAGCACGGGGCCCACAAACGACCCAGAAGCTGGTTGGGTACCTAACGCATCCGGTGTGGGGTACAACAGTGACCTGACGAGTCTCGGCGCAGGAACCCGCTGCTCCTTTCCCCCCGCTGTGTGATAGAGGCCGGGCGTGAGCAACGGGTGGGGCCCCAGATGACTTGGAGCAAGGGTGCTCCCTAGCGCGACAGGAATATCTCACACCAGGTCCAGTGAGATTGGACACTGCGGCGGATCTCTGCGGTGTTCCGTTGGCCCCGCTAGGACCGCCACGGCGGTCGGAGTAACACACTATAGCTGAAAAGACGACGTGAAAACGGAGGAGGTAGAGGCCCACACCCACCCAGACCCTCTCTTGTTGGATTCGGAGTTTGGTGGGGTGCCACTAGAACTCATCTGACATTACACTCCCTGTGGGGTACTCCCCTAGTTGGGGTGCGTTCCGCGAAATCCGACAGGCCGGGTGGAAGACCCCACTGCAGGCGGCGGGGAGTAGCGGCCGCACTCTGCAGCCGGGTGGGGCCAACGAGGCGGTGACCATGGCGACCGGACGTAGCAACAGATCAGCTACGCAGACTAAGCTAGATAAATTCACCTGGCAAAAACAACAGAATGGGGAGCGAGACGAGGCGGTGGCCTCAGGTGACACGACGGAACCCACGAATAAGGATCTCCTTGAGGCGATCACTGCCATTAAAACGTCCCTCGAGGCGAAGATCGACACAGTGGCCACCGATGTGGGGCTGATCAGGGAAAACATGAAAAAGTCGCTGAACGTGTGGGAACAGTGGAGAGCACGACCAAAGAACTGAGCAATGACACCAGCCTTCTCAAGCGAGAAGTCACTGAACTGCGCGCCTCCCACGACGCAATGGCTCAACAGCTGGATGACTATGAAGGCAGAATGCGCCGGAACAATGTTCGTATTATAGGTGTCCCGGAACACGCAGAGGGACAAGCAGCGGACCTTTTCATTGAGGACTTGGTCCTCAAACATCTTCAGCCCCGAGGACTTTGTAAATGTTTTTCGATCGAAAGAGCTCATCTGGTGCCGGGAGGTCGGCCCAGGCCGGGGGCGCCCCCTAGGCCACTTCTTGCCCGCGTGTTCAATTTCCGAGACCGAGATCTCATTCTCCAAACGGCACGGGTGGCCCCGCCGCTAACCATCGAAAACAGCAAAATCATGTTCTTTCCCGATTTCACACTGCGTGTCCAGAAACAGCGACATAGCTTCCTGGAGGTGAAACGAGCTCTCCGAGCTCAAGAAGTTAAATACGCAATGTTGTTTCCCGCCAAGCTGAGAGTGGAAGCCAAGGGGAAGTCATGGTTCTTCACCCGCCCGGAAGAAGCATGGGACTGGCTCGAGGGATGGCGTACAGTGGGGAAAAATGCAAATAAGGGACTCTCGGCGGCTGATGCGGCCGAAGACTGACGCCAGCAGAAACGTACTTCTCCACACTCAGACTCTGATTCCCAGGACCACACTGGGGGGCACTAATCTTGGATGCTGGTAAAACTGTGTGTGATTACTCTTGATCCCCGAGGGTTCCCCAAAATGCTCCTGGTTGTGGACTCGAAAGCCTAAACCTCTGAGGGCGAGAGTAACAGGTACGGGTCTGATCGGGCGGAGGGAGGGAGCTACCCTTGCTGGCGAAGCGGCATTCTTTGTCACTGCTGAGGGGACTGACTCAGTGTTTGACTGCCTATTGTCAAATGTTACCGTTATGTTTTTTCCTTATTGCAAAATACCTGGGGGTTTCCGTTTCCAGGTTGGAGACCGTGGACATATAGAATCTTGGGCCGAGACACCGTTTGGAGATGGTCAATTATCCGGGTTGAGCCTAGCGTTATATAAATAGTGCTGGGGGTGGGGTCGGGTCGGGGGACAAGGAACAAATTGACTATCTGCAACTGTGATGGGAGTGGGGTAGCTCACGTTCCCTAGAATTGTTTATGGGTGGGCGACAGGCACTCTGCATGTTGGGGGTGGCGGGCGGTTTTAGTCCCGTAATGCAGGGAGGCAGGGAGGGGGGTGAGTTACTACAGACTTGGGCTTGTTTGGGTCTGTTTTGTTGGGGGGATGTTCTTTATTGTTTTAATGCAGCAATACGAAATGACATTTCATATCAGTGCACCACAGCTGGTATTGATACTCATGTCACTGAGTTCACGCCTAAGGGAGCCATGGGGCGTGGTGACACAACAGGAGCAACACAGACAATTACCGTTATGGGTTACAACCACTCGACACACCCCTTTCACACCATTGAATCGATATTAGTGTCTGATGGCAAGAGGTCAGGGACTTAGACTCATGACATGGAATGTCAACGGACTGGGGGACAAAATCAACCGTGGAATAGTGCTACACTATATTCACCGTCTGGGGCTGGATATGGTGTTGTTCCAAGAAACACATTTAATAGGTAACTCCTGTAAGGCCCTGGATAGAAAGGGCTATCGTATGGCTGCACACTCTGGCTTTACATCCGGGTCTAGAGGGGTGGGGATCCTCCTTCGAAAGGGCTGCCCCTATATGATACAAAATACGTGGACTGACCCGCTGGGTAGATATGTGGCTTGCTCGGGCATCTGGGAAGGCAGAGTCCTCAACGTTATCTCCGTGTATGCCCCACCGGGCCTCCAACGCTTGACACTAGCAGATATTGGTGTGCTATTATTGAACTTACCTGTAGGTACACTGGTGATGGGAGGCGACTTTAACCTGACAATGAATGGCCAAATAGACCGATTCCCGCCCAGACGTGACTCCGCACACAGCACACAATTACATGATTTTACTAATGCCCTGGGGATGGTAGATATCTGGAGATGGTCACACCTTCACGACACACACTTTACATTCCAGTCCGGTGTACATGGCAGCCAATCACGACTAGACTACCTGTTTACCCACGCACAAAACATACAGGACTTCACAGATTCCGCCTGCCTTGCGAGGGGAGTGTCGGATCATTCCCCGGTTACAACAGTCTTTGGAGCTCGCCGTGTGGTGCAGCCTGGCCCCATCATGATCCAACCATGGGCGCTGAAGATCCCACACATTCGGGAAAACCTACAAAAAGACACCGACTACTATTTTGGGGAAAACACAGGGTCTGTGAAATCAGCTATCACACTTTGGGGCGCCTACGGGGCAGTGATAAAGGGGAGAGCTTTGGCAATGATGGTGGGCCACAGGGCTGAGCGCAACCGGCGAGTGAGTGAATTGGAATCGGAGATCTCGGACCTCGAACGTGCCATTGCGCAAAACTCGGATCAAGACATTCAACATAACCTCAATGTTAAGAGACAAGATTATAGACAACTGCTTTTGGAGGACGCCAATAGACGTGCTCTAGCCACCCGTCATAAAATATACGAGCAGGGAGAGAGAACCGGTAAATTATTGGCATGGCTGGAACGCAAGGAACAGTCAGCGAGATGGGTGCGCACGCTCAAAGGGCCCGGTGATGTTCTGATCACCGACCCTCAGACCATTGCAGAGACGTTCGCAAAATACTATGAGCACATATACACTATGCCGCAGAACTCACAGGCGCCATGGGCGGCAGATCTCCTTGCTACTATTGAGGTCACATGTATCTCCCAAACAGATAAAGAGGCCTTAGAGGCGGATATTTCGGTTGAAGAGATTCAGAAGGCCATTCAAGATATCCGGGCGGGTAAGGCCATGGGCCCAAATGGGCTTCCGATTGAACTAATGAAACCCATGGCTATGAAGCTCGCTCCCCACTTACTAAACCTCTATAACGAATGCTATGAGGCTGGCCTTCTCCCATCAGATATCCGCGCGGCCACAATTGTAGTCATCCGCAAACCCGGTAAACCAGCGGAGGAGTGTACATCGTACCGACCCATTTCCCTGATTACCGTAGAGGCCAAAATCTTGGCTAAACTGTTGGCTAACCGCCTACTCCCATATCTCACTGATTTGATCCACCCTGACCAATCGGGATTTATGCCAGGTCGCAATACGGCCCGTAACCTACGTCGCGTCCACGGCGCGTTGGGTCGTGTGACAACGATGGAGGAGGAGGCGATCTTGCTCGCGCTTGATGCCAAAATGGCATTTGACACCGTGGCATGGGACTATCTGTTTGCGGTTTTGGATCGCATTGGGCTCGGGCCCAAGTTGATTGGGTGGATCAGACTGTTATACAACCTTCCCACCGCCCATGTCTCAGTGAACAACCATCGCTCAGGCTCTTTCCCCTTGGTCGTGGTACGAGGCAGGGCTGCCCACTATCGCCCCTCCTCTTTGCCCTGGTCCTGGAGCCGTTAGCAGTCTGGGTCAGGGGAGACCCCGGTATCAGAGGCTTTAAATGGGCAGACGGACATGAAGACCGCATATCGCTATATGCGGATGACATTTTACTTTATCTTACCTCACCGGCGCGCTCACTCCGCCGCGTTCTCCATATCTTCCATATATTTGGGGCCCACTCTGGTTACCAGATAAACTGGGCCAAATCCCAGATGTATTCCCTCTGGGGTGATCCACCGCAGAGTCCTCGGGGTTACACCATTCCTGTGGCGACCCAGGGTTTCCAATACCTCGGCATTTTTATCACAACTGACGTAACAGTGTTTTATGAACAGAATCTGAGGGGACCGCTGCAGAGGTTTAAATCTGATGTCATCCACTGGAAGACACTACCCCTTACCCTTTTGGGGCGGGCGTCATTAGTTAAGATGTTAGCCCTACCACGTTTTCTCTACGCCCTGCAGAATACTCCCATCCCGGTCCCCGAAACCTATTTTTCGCAGATCAAGGCAGCAATTAGAGATTTACTATGGGATAATAGACCGCCTCGGATAGCCACAAATAAGCTCATGATGGAATGGTATGATGGAGGCATTGGGTTGCCGGATATGCGCCTTTATTACCAGGCGTCGCAATTAATTGCCATCAACAGTTGGGTGTTTGGGTCCCATACTGACCCCAGTTTCCGCACTGATCTGTGGTTGATGGGGAAGGGAAGCTACAATAGAGCGCTATACTCCAACCCCCGAAAACAAGGCTTGACTGGCCCAACGGCCCGTACGGTAGAAGTGTGGCACGGGATTCAGCGGCGGATGGGATGGCAAGGGCGCCTGACAAAGGCTACCCCCTATGGGAACCCGACATCTTGGGACGGTTGAGTGTCTGTGCAGGATTTGACAAGTGGGACACAATTGGCATTTCCACGGTGGGAGATATGTGGATCAAGGGCAAGAAGGCGTCATTTGCAGATCTCCAACTTAAATACCAACTAGCACCGTCAGAGCACTTCCGGTATCTGCAAATAAGTCACGTCATAGATTGTGCCCTCCCTACAGACACCCCCCTCCCTGATTCCTCTCCTCTGGAGGACAGGTTGTTGCTGGACCCAATGGCCCGCAAGGCTATCTCCCTAACCTACAAAAAACTGATCAATAACCGGGTTGACCGAACACGGAAACTGCGCGCTAACTGGGAGGCGGACCTGGGGGCAATAACTGACGAAGACTGGACTGAAGCGCGGGCTTCGCCTCGGGAGGTGGCAATCCCGATGTGACTCCGGCTCGTCCAGCTTAAGATTTTCCATCGTGTGTACTTTGATGCCAAATTGTTATTTAAATTAGGACGACGGCCAGATACACTTTGTCTTCGACATTGTAATCAATTGGGTACGTTCATACACACTCTATGGGAATGCCCCCCCATACAACAATACTGGGCAGACGTCACCCGACAAATGGCAAGGACTACTAATAAACCCATACATCCATCACCCCAACTGTGCCTTCTTAATATCTGGGAGACAACAGACCTCACCCAAGCAGAACAATCGTGGGCCACTCTGGGGTGGTGCATAGCGAAAAGGAACATCGCCCAGAAGTGGGGGGTGGACACTATACCACAATTGCGAGATTGGGCTAAGGACATGGACCATGCCATGGTAGCAGAGAAAACTGTATACAAAGATAGAGGTTGCCCACGTAAATGGGATCAAAAATGGGGACGCTGGAATAAATACAGGGGGGACATCTGCATTTCCCCTACAGTGGAATTTAGACGGGAGAGGCAGGCATTACTGGAGGAGGAGGGTACAGATGGGATAACATAATCCTCCGGACCAACTAGAAGAGTGTGTACGAGTGATGTTCCCAGACCCAACGAAGTAACTGTACCCCTCGTTAGACTGCTCAGCCTTTCGCTCTATGTTATTTTGGGGGCTCCTGATGGGCGGAATGTTATTTTTGTAATCCTAAAATGCCTATATTTCCAGCTGAAATGTTTATGCGATGTCACGATTGCTGCTGTTTTGCTTTCAATAAAAATTGTTAAACAAAAAAAAAAAGTGCTATGTGCCTATATTCTTAAAGTGCTAATTATCTCTTATAAATCTGTTATAAAACAGATAAAAACTTCACGGTGCAGCTTGAGATTATTGTGCAGAGGACACTTCTACTTTGAAGTATTAAACTAAATTGGAATATTCAACATATCTTTTATCCTATTGTACACATACATAAATTCCAAGGTGGGATAGGCTTAGTCTTTCTCGCACCTTCCCTTTGTTCCTTGAAACTAGAGAAAACGGTAAGGATTGCTCTTAAGCAAAAGAGTAGTAAATTTTACTCAACTATAACTGGCTAAAATATCGGTATTGCACACTCATATAAAATCCAAGTATACTTCCAAAATTATTAAAGACATATACAAAAATCAAAAATATATATGAGTTTTATAAAAAATTGTGCAAATCTTTGCTGTTATTGAGACTGCAAAAATATCATCGATGAACCTCATCCGCTTTACAATATGCCTATCAAATATGTCAGAGTGTTCCCTCCTGAGAACCTGCTCCTCCCACCAGCCAACATGCAAACACGCATAGGTGGGGGAGAAGCAGGCTCCCATTGCTACTCCTCTTACCTGTCTAAAGATTTATTTTCCAAATAGAAAAACGTTATTATGCAAACACCATCTTATTGTGTTTTAACATCTCAATCGGACGATTATTCAAAAAATATTGTATTGCATTCAGTCCCACTTGATGATCTATACTCATATAGAGTGATGTTATATCTAACGTGATCAAGATGTACTCATCATTCCATACTGTTTCCTGCAGTTTCATTAAGAAATCCCCAGTATCTTTGATGAAAGATGGCAATAGTTGCACAAATTCCTTCAAGTAAAAATCCACATACTGAGATATATTCTCAAAAAGACCACTTCTCGCAGAAATAATTGGCCTGCCTGGTACCGGTAAAGTTCCTTTATGAATTTTAGGTATGAAATAAATAATTGGAAGTACTGGGTGTTCATTGTGCAGAAAGCCAAATTCTTCCTTCGTGATCAGGCCTTCTCTTTTCCATTGTAGCAAGTCTTTCTTTAGTTTTTCCTTCGTTGTATTGTACTTTTTACTGTTTGTACGCTCATAACAGGATTTGTCATCCAGTTGTCTGTAGGCCTCTGTTGTGTATTGTTGCCTAGGCCATAACACAATATTTCCACCTTTGTCAGATTTGTTTATCACAACATCCTTCTTGTCTTTCAATTTTTTCATTAATTTGTCATATTGTTGTTGTTGATATCTCCGTTTTGTACCTTGTTGCTTATTCTTAGTGTACAGTTTTTTCAAATCTTCTGTGACTGGGTCATGGAATATGTCTATGGCATCTCTTGGCATCATGGGCAAAAATGTCGAACTTGGTTTAAATGGGCTGCTCACAGCTGCTGATGTATTGACACCTAAATCCTGTAGCCTTGCTTGTGTTGAGTTTGTATCATCACTATTGTCTATTTCCTCAGTAGCTAATTCATACATTGTTAGTAAAATGTTAGCATCTGATCCTTGTAGGTTTTCCTGGCATGCGCGTGCAGTCCTACCACGACGTACGTATAACATAGGGGTTTGCAGAGACCACGGCGAGGAGGAGGAGGGCAGCCCGGAGACGCCGCGTATAAGGTAAGTGTATTTATTTAAATCTTATTTAATGTAAAAAAAAGATATATTTAATTAGTGGGGGCTGGAGGCCCGGAGCGGAGTGGAGTTCCACTGAGTTTTTGCCCAACTCCGTGGAACTCTGCTCAGGGTTACAGTGATGTCATCAGTGATGTCATTTAAGATGTCATTAGTGATGTCACTGACCATGTCATGAGTGATGTAATATGTGATGTCATCAGCAGTGCATTGCGGTGGTGCGAGTTACAGTTAGCTCAGCTAACTATAACGGCCGAATTTCTCTGGTTTTGTATGAGTGAAATGTCAGCCTAACTATAACGTCCCTGAAACCTGTGGTTTTTTCACTGAATCTCTAAGGTTTTTTAAATGCAAATTTCTAACTATAACGTCCCTGGAACCTATGGTTTCTTCAGTGAATGGGGCTTGGGTGTGTTGAGGGTTTGGGTTCTCCGTGAAGAGCTACCTACAGGGCAAATGTTGTGTGAAGTACAGGCTTGACCACTTAACAGGGTTTGGGAGTCTGGAGGCAGTGGCCTCGCATTCAAAAGTTGTGCACCGGGCGACTACTAGGTGTATTAGGGGCTTGATGACCGAATGGGCTTTGCATGTCTGGAGGGAATGGGATAATACAGGATAAGTTGTGCACAGGGTTGAGGCTGTGCATAGTAGGAGTTTGACCACCTAAGGAGGATGGGTATCTGGAAGAAGTAGGCAGTCTGTAAAGAGTTGTGCATAGGGTGAAAGCTGAGTGTAGTCAGGCTTGAGCACCTTTTGGAGCTTGGGTAACTGGAGGAACTGCACTCTACATGCAAATGTGTCCATATTATGAAGGCCACCAAATGGAGCGTGTGTGTCTACAAGAGGTGGGTTACTGTATTCTCGGTTAGTGTCCACTAATCAGTAGGAGATGCGCATTTGTGGATGGCATAAATGTTGGGATGGTGCCAGACTGATTCTGTGCACCCACTTAGGATATGTTGTCCCATAGACCAGCTACCTCACAGTGCCACCATAAGCCCCCATAAACTTAGACAGGGAGCGAACACTTCTGGCAACCACTGAACATGACAACCCTGATCTCTCAGAAATTGTGGTGACAGATCCAGAACCTTTCACTCAGACACTCTTGCTCTCTTTTCCTCAGAAAAATATACAAAGAATACACAGAGGGACATTTTCAATGTTTATTGAACCATTGTGATTCTTGTATAGAATATGTGTGCTACAATGAGCAGTCGACAGAAACAGATGAAAGTTATGAGAAGTATCATAACAGTGAACAAAATAAAAAGTTCCACCATCTTTCTGAAGCAACGCATGTATGCAAGCATACAAAACAGTATAACAATCTGACGTACTCCTACTATGCGTACCTTAACCTATGTGTCTAGGGTGTATGTGTATGTTCTGCCAAGAATCCCCGTACTGGATGATCCAACCCCACTACCTGCTGGAAAAAGTGTAGGACCCTGTCTTGGTCATAAGCTGGACATCCCTCACAGAGATATCAGTCAGCTGCTGGGCGAAACCATCAGCGTGTAGAGACCTCTCGGTGACATCAGAAGTGCTCCTCTGCCAACACCCGGAAACAGATGTTTATTTATAATAAAAGACATCCTTGTCTTTTGCTGAGATTGTGATTAGGCTGCCATTGTTTGTGTGCTACAGATAGCTGTGTCACCACATGGGCGAGAATAACAAGCATATTTGCACAGCGTACATGTAGGCCTTGTACATAGTGTCAAGGCAATATAATAGTATTCTTGCGAAGTTGACTCGTGTAAGCAAGGTTGGTGTTTCTAGGAAATTAACCCAAAGTGTCACGAATGCAAATGCGTGTCAAAAGTCAACTGAAGGCAACTTTAGGAAAGACCTGTGTTCATGTAAAATGACAACGTTTCCATCTAGGCCTCACTGGGACACATGACACCCACTCCTAGGACATAAGAAGCTATCCAATGCTGAACTGCTATAAAATAATCATAAAAAATGCTCTTAAAAAGGCACTTATGCTATTCTGAGGACCAAAGCATAAAGAAATCCAATTTTTTTAAATATAAAAGCGATAAAAAGAGGTGAAATTATAATGGATTTGGTATATTAAAATCAGACCAAATAAAAAGTTCCCACCAAACGGAATAGCCAGATGTTTATGTATTTTGAGTGGTAGACAAAACATTTCTGTTCCCAGCGTCCGCAGATGATGATCCCAGAGGCACACCGCTGAGCAAGTTGATGAAGCAAATATGTTCCCATCCACCCCCACAGCAGCCACTGCAAGAGTGAAAACAGCCAGTTGGTATTCAATCGAGCCAGAGCCAAGATCCAACCCACCAGGTGCAGAAGTAACCCAGGGAGGTTCGTAGAATGCAGCCAGGAGCAATGGAATCCACAGGGGACAGCTATACAAACGGACCTTTAGTGGGTCCATCGGTACATGTATATCCGAAGGTTCAACCAATTGCGACCCCCAACACAACTCCAGGGCACACTCGGAAGTGCACATGAGACAGCGGAACACGGGCTGCACACAGTGAAGCCATACCGGCAGAAATGACAGGAACCAATGCTCATCCAGTTCTCGAAACAAAGGTGCGCCAAAGCAATGCACCATGCGCTCACGACACAACAGGACATGAGGCAGTACCAGTTCCATTCGCTCTTGATATGGGACATCCAATGCGGAGCAAAAATATTAACACTACTATCCCTGCAATTTGGAACAGGACCAGCAGAAGACCTCCAAAGATGCTTCCAGGGACAGAGTAGATGAAATATGGAATGACTCCAAACACCATCTAGAAGATGTCAACCAATCCGGAGCCTATGTCTTTAAAAAAACGTGCTTTTCCTGTCAAATTACACATGTTAAAAATTCAATGCACCCATTCACCAAAATGTCATCAGATGTTAGTATGGAGTAGCGACTGTATCTCTGAAGAGGACCTTGACACCTGAAGGTTAAACATCTCCTTAGCAGAAGTTAAGGCCACATCTTTTGGACATAATAAGGCTTTCATTTTAGTCCAAGAAGTCAGGATTGCTGTAAGCTCAATCCAAGTCCGCATTCAGGATACTACAGACACGCGTGGTTACACACAAGTACAAGGAGTTTATCATATCTCTGACCATCCAACAGAAACTTTATTTGCAAATATTTTTTGTATGAAGGCATGCATTGTATGAAAACAAACATTGTTTAAAAGCCTATACTGCCTGGCTCTGAAGGGGACTACATATTTTACAGATGGTTATATTGTGCAAGGGCAGAATGGCCTTAAGTTGGAGTCATGTAAGCCAACGGCTGAAGATTGCTGTACCAGTGGCCGATGCTGTGCAGAACAGCAGAAAAATGTGAGTGCCATTACAACAGACCATTTGATGAAGACAGTTGATTAAAAGTCCCTGTAAGTAAGTATGTATGGTATATATTTTTATTAAAAACAATGGGGCATATTTACAAGGGGATATCGCCACTAGAACGTCACTTTTAGTGACATTCTGGTGAAGATATCCTCTTCTCCTTATGTACAAAGCGGTGTTGAGCCACTTAACGTGGCTTATTTGAAGAGTTTTATATAGCGCTGGCTAGACCCGGAGGTATCAGAGCGCTTTACATAATAAAGTGGTTACAACAGAATATAGTTACATAATTTCCTAGAATGAAAACATAGCATGGAGAAAGACATTATTACAAAAATACATCCGTTACTAGAGCATAAGAATAAAATATAAACAGGTCCAAGGAGCAAGGATGGTAGAGGGGTAAACGTAAAGGGTTAAGAGTACATAGCAAGTCAGGACGACTGGTAATGGAGAAGAGAACTTCCGTGGATAACAAAAGTCAGAAGACAAGTTGAACAAAACCGGAGAGGGTCCAGGGATCCAGAAACAAACCGGTGCCGGACTTCATCACTGGGTGGGGCACAGAGTTGGAAGTGGACGGGGTGTCCCATCAAGCCGAAACACGAAGAGCGCGGTGAAGCCGAGCAAGAGGGGCAATGACCAAACCAGAGGCAGAGGGAGCTGGCTAGTGGCAAGGAACAGTCAGGGGCACAGCCAAAACCGTAAGATGGAGGCACCAAGGACTCGGACCCCAAGAGTTACAAAGACAAGATGGCGGGGCTGCGTGAATGCAAAAAAACCGACCAAAAAAAAAAACTGAGTTCAAAACCTACCCCAAAGGCAGAGCTGAATGGGGAAGGCAGCAGTTTGGCACTGGAGGGAGGCAAGGTCGAAAATCGCTGCTCTCTCCCGGGTAATCCACTGCAGGGGAAGAGAGCACGGGCGTCCAGGCAGCAGCCCCAGGAAGTGGAAAGGCAACAGCCAGTCAGGAGGACCAGCAACTCTGCACTCGCGTTGGTTCTCGTTCCAGCGCAGCAGGATGCCCGGCTTAACGCTGTCTTGTAAATAAGGCCCCTTTCACGCTTCACTTAGTGTGAAAGGGGTGTGCAATGGGTGTTGCAGTGGCCATTCCGCCACAACACCCATTGCTTTTTGACGCTGCACCATTTTTACAAGTATGGGGCAGTGCCAAAAACTAGGACTAGGTAAAACCTGGTCTTAGGTTGGCAATACGAGGAGAAATTATTAATTTCCCTGCGTATTTTATAGAACCAGCAAATCGCCTTAAAAGATTGTTTATGTGCAGGAAGGTGTCCCTTACTGCACATATACAGTGGCCCCTGCAGCACAGGCACCCTTGCAACATGGCTCAAGGGTGATTGCGCTGGCACTAGACAGCTTTTGCAGCATCAGCGCTAGGGGAAATGTAGGGGTGCATCGTAATTTGGGAAATACGGCGCATACTTGTGTTTAAAAAATGTCGGAGTGCGGCGTTACCAATTTTGGAGTAACCCTGCTCTCCGGCATTTTATTGTAAATATCCCCCAAGAAGTCATATCTAACTCCAAAATCGAAAGGTAAAACCTAAACCTATGGAGCTTATCTACAAGCCCCTTCCGCCGCCGGTCCGTCACTTTTTCCCATATTAAAAGTGACGAAAGGGGCTTGTAAATATGCCCCTATGTAGTTTCAAAGCGAGCTAACACTTGAAAGAGAACAAAAATAAGTGTAGGCGAAGAAAAACTGAAAAGTTGTCGAAGGCCAGAAAATCAGAAACTATGCGAATCTTCGGTGACTTAACAAACACTATGCGCACCCCAGTTCTTGTTGGGCCGCAAAGCGCAGAATGGACCACAATCGACTCTAAAGATGTGTGAAAAAGGCCGCTTTATTGAAGACAGGTGCACCTTACAAAAACATAACCTTGGCCTTTGCCTCACAAAACTACACCTCGCCATACATGCCTCATCTACGTATCCTCCTCCCCCACCCCTAATGTTTCCCCAACCTTCTCCTTTCTTTGCAACTATTTAACAAACCCCAACTCAGTCAATTACTGTTGACCCTTTAAACCCTGTATCCTCTTCTCTACCTTTCTAAAGATCTATCTAACTAAGAATCTCCTATCCTAACATTATTACCTGTTCCCGGAGTAACTTGCCCCCAACCATAAAATGAACCAGTAAAATTGCCCAGAACTAGCTACCAGACGCCATGCACCTGCTTCAAGTGACAACCAAATACAAAACTTTTTTGCACCCCCGATGCACCTGTACTCAACAGAAATGGCAGGTACCCCCCATTACCAAATTAAACCCCCCCTTTAAAGGGTGGGTGGGTGGGAAAAAGCCTGACCCTAAGCTATCGGCCGCCGTGTCACCTTACAAAATGGTGCCACGGTGACCGAAATGGTCGCTTAAAAACCCTAAGCCCCTAGCCCAAATCCAGCCCAAAAGGAGCCCAATTGGGCCCGGGCTGCACCACACGGCCCAAAACCCCCGGGTGCAAGACTCCCTAACTGTTGGCCGCCCCCCCAAACCCCATTGGGCCACAAAGCGCAGAACGGAACACAATCGACTCTAAAGATGCGTGAAACAGGCGGCTTAATTGAAGACAGGTGCACCTTACAAAAACATAACCTTGGCCTTTGCCTCACAAAACTACACCTCGCTATACATGCTTCATCTACGTATCCTCCTCCCCCACCCCTAAATTTTCCCCAACCTTCTCCTTTCTTTGCAACTATTTAACAAACGCCAACTCAGTCATTAACTGTTGACTCTTTAAACCCTGTAACCTCTTCTCTACCTGTCTAAAGATCTATCTAACTAAGTATCTCCTATCCTAACCTTATTACCTGTTCCTGGAGTAACTTGTCCCCAACCATAAAATGAACCAGTACAACTGCCCAGAACTAGCTACCTGACCCCACTCAGAAATAGTTCCTACCACTTTTCTGACCCCCCATCACCTAGGCCACTCTTGGATATCTACGGATGTCCAGAGCTTTGTCTAAAACTTCCTTTATTTGTATCAGGTAAAGCTCCATACCGAAGCGAGATAAATGTACCCTGTCCCCCCTGAAGAAGTACACTGCCCCATACCTAAGCTCTGGATGCTCCACCCTACCCAAACCTGACTCACTGGAAAAAACCCTTATTTTCTTGTTTATCTTCCTCCTTGCCTTATCAATGGCAGCGGGTCTCTCGGCCCCCCTCCAATGTCTTCTGGGAATAAATTCGGTCCAGACAACAAAGCATCCTGACCACTGCTGTCTAATCTCTCTCAAGTCCCTTTTCATTTGCTTCAGTAAAGACAAACCCTTGCAAACCACTAAATCATTTTCCCCCAGGTGGATTATTAGCACGTCCGGGTAAACATGACGATGCATCAAATTATTTAAACTGGGAAAAAGCTTGCGCCAACGCATACCTCCTTTCCCGTGCCAACTTATTTTAAACAACGCAGGATCCAATCCCAGGTTAACACCTTTCCCTTTTTGCTGCTCATTTCTTTCCGCCCATTTAACGAATGAATGCCCGACTATCCAAATTGATAGCGCCTCAGACTCTGGCCCTGCTACTGCACCTGAAAAGACACATGCGTGAGAGAAGGAATTGCATACCCACTCCCCCCCCACACCCTGTCTCCCCACTTTAACATAACGTTTATAGCAGTCTGAAGTCCAACGTCCCAAACGCTTTATCCTCTCGGGCCCCAACCCATCGTAGCTGCGTCCGAAGCTACCCCTATCCAGAAAGAATGGGTTCCAAATGCTTCTGGTACCTCCCCCAATAGTTTTAGCGAGCGCAGCATGACCCACAGCAGCTGCGCCGCCGTCACCTCCCGCCCTGAGGTTCTGTGAAAAACTCCACCTGCCTCCTCCCTTGTCCTTCCTTGTAATACGCACCCCCATCGAACCAGGCATATTGAGGACTCCTCACTGGCCCTAAATACTACTATCTTCCCAACCCCCCTCTGGTCCGTCTTCGAGTGCTTGAGGAAGATCGTGCCCGCTTCGCTCCCTTTTACACACCCCTGTACCTCCCCCCACTGCAGTCCTGTAACCCCTTTCCTTCTCAACAACTCTGATACTCTGAACGCTCCAAAATACAACCAAGACATTAGAGCAGCAAATAAAACTGCTTCCTGCAAACTAATGCATATTCTGGGTAGCACCTGTATCAACCTGCCCAACAAATCCTTTGTCCCCGGCAACCTGGCCCGCTGCCCCTTACCCGCTTCCCTGGCCCTACCCTCTAGCATACGCTTTTTCTAGCTCCCCTGCTGATGGGGCATATCCCCAACACAACTTGCCCATGAATGCTATCCCTGCTAGCTTGGCAGCTATAGTGACCTTCGACAAACCCCTCTCAATCAGGGACATATGAACTGTATGACATCCTCCTCTATGGCCCACGTCCCAGTCCTCCACCTCGCTCCTCCCTGTAGAAATTCCTGCCATGCCTGTCTGTACGCCCGTCTCGTGGAAAATGCTAATGACCCTACCACCAGCTGCAGCATCCTTTGTCTCCTACGGACCACATCCCCGCAGGCACCGGTTTCCTGTGAAGATCCGCCTCCATGGCCAGCCCATGGAACTTCTTCCTCTGCGAACGAGACAAGGCATCCGCAATGTCATTCTCCACACCCAGGCCGTGTTTCACCCTAAATTGTATGTAATAATTCAGACAACTTAGACTGAATACTCTCATCAACTTGAGTACCTGCTCATCTCTTGCGGGCTGCCTGTTGACCACCTGCACCACTGCCATGTTGTCCACCCTCAAAATGACCTTTTTATATGCTAGTCTCTGCCCCCATACCGTGACCACTACAACTAAGGAAAACAACTCCAAAACGGCAATACTCCTGCCCCCGCCCTTCCACTGTTGTGGCCATTCTTCCGCGCACCACTTGCCCTGCCAGTACAGCCCGAAACCGGATGCTCCTGCAGCATCTGAAAATATCTGCACATCCCATTCCCAATCCTCTGATGCAGACATGGGGATCCCATTGAATTCCTCTAAGAACCTGCACCACATGCGTAAATCCTCCTTTGCCCCTGCGGGCAGACGCATGTGATGGTGCGGCAGCGTGAGTCCCGTTAATGACCTGCTCAATCTCCTGCAAAATGTCCTTCCTGACCTAACCACCCTGCATGCGAAGTTCAAGTGCCCTAGCAGCACCTGTACCATCCTCACTGTCACTTTCTCCTTGCCCAACATGTCATCGATCAAAAGTCTCATGTGCAGCTTTCTGTCCTCCGGTAACCTTGCTTCCATGGCCACTGAATCCAATTTGATTCCCAGAAATGACAACACCGTGCTTGGCCCTTGTGTCTTATCTGGCGCCAGGGGCACACCCAGTGCCCCCATAAGCTCTTGTAAACTTGCCAGCTGTTGCCGACAGTCTGTCGAACCGGGCTGTCCCACCAGGAAGAAGTCATCAAGATAGTGTGTCACCGTCTCTTTGCCCATTTTCCAAGAGAAAACCCATTGCAAGAAGGAACTAAACTTCTCAAACAAGGCACATGATATTGAACGTCCCATGGGTAACGCCTTATCCACAAAGATGCTCCCATCCACTTAGATACCCAGCAGCTGAAAATCCTCCGGGTGTACTGGCAGCAGCCGGAAGGCAGCCTTAATGTCGCATTTTGCCATCTCGGCGCCCCTGCCAACCCGTTTCACTAGGGCCCTGGCTACGTCCACTGACGAGTACGAAACTGATGTTAGGTCCTCCAATATGAAATCGTTCACTGACCCTCCCTGCGGCCATGACAAATGCTGAATTAACCGATACTGGCCTGGTTTCTTCTTCGGCACCACACCCACCAGAGAAATAATCAAATCCTTTATTGGGCTAACTGCAAATGGTCCCTCCATGCGACCTTCTTCCACCTCTTTTTGCAATTTTCCCCAAACGACTGATTTATGAGCCGCCACTGACCTCAGATTCTCTGCCCATCTTGCCAACCTCGCCCCTCATACCCCAATTTAAAACCTTCCCTGAAACCCGTACTCAATAGTCGAGCATCTTGTTCTCATGGGTAATGCGTCAGCCAGGCCTCTAAACAGTCAAGCTTAATGGGTGTTTGAGCCTTTGCCCATGTAACCCTGTGCCCCTCATCCTCCCCTGCCTCCCGTACCCTGTGGTCCCTGCTGTCCGCTATTCGCATTCTGGTGTTGGAAAACTTGCCCCCCTGGCTGACCCTGCCCTGCATATCCTGCCCCGAAGCACTGCACTAATGGGTGCCTTCCTGCGCATTTCGAGCATTCATGCCGAAATGTGCAATATTCCCACGTGCAGGTTCCTTTATAGTAATCCCAACAAGCCCCCGGTCATCCCCCTGTGGCCTTCGGTGTGTATCCCACCCCCCGGGTGGGGCGATTTTGAAAGGGACAGTAAACCAAAGGCAACCCACTGGCCGTGTATGTTGTCTTCCCAAATTTGACCGTCCCCATTGTCTGCTGATACATATCAGTGTCAATCTCCCCCCAGTTTGTCTCAGGGTCCCATGCTAGCCTGGCTCGGAACTCTTCCTCGTAGTGCGACCACGCATAACCCACGTACGTCAAATGCGCCCTCCGAACTACGTCCATGTATTTAAACAACGCCACGTGCCTATCTGGGTATTTTTCACAATAGACACTTGCGAAAATCAAAAAGGCTGCCGTCCAGTTCTCTATAGTAATGGGTACCCTGGGCCTTCTTGACAACTCTAGCTCCTCCTCCTTAGATCCTTTTTTGGACCTCAAATTCTTATGCAGGAGCTTCAACATGTCCACATACTCTCCCTTCCAAATTTTCTCTTTCATGGCTAACATGAGGTGTGCCCCCAAAGGTTTCGTCGCGCCCATATATAAGGCATTTTAGGCAATCTGACCTCCTTACTTTCTTTGGCCTCCGTCACTTGACTTTTTCCACCTTCAATCTTGTCCTCCCCTGTATCAGCTGTCGCTGCTAACTCCGTCTGCTCCTTGCTGCATAACTTCCCCACCTCTCTACCCATCCCTGCCTCCCCTTCTGTCCCAACCCCTGTGTCCCGTACATATCACCCTTTGCGTAATTTGAACTCATCGTCCCCTTCCTCCCCTCTTGCATCAGTCCTCGTGGACACCTTCCGCTGTGGGCTGTTCCCCCCTCCTTCCTTACCTGGCGTCAAGGTCGGTATCCTCACTGGATCCAACCGCCTAACCAGTTGTCCAGAGGGTTGAGTCACCTGAGGCTTGACTGGGAGAACCGCTTCTTGTTCTGTGTCCTGCAACATACTTGGCACAAGATTACTTGTGCCAAGCCCCTTCTTCGTCTACTATATCCCCTCCTCCAGGCTATCTTCCTCGTAATCCAGTGGTATGTCCTCCCACACCCCCCTCTTGTTCCATTTGCTCCCCCGTGCCTCGCACTGTGAATTAATTCCTCCAATGTGTGCCCTGCAAGCGGCGGGGGCATCCGCTGCCCCCCGCCTCCACTCTTTTTTCCTGCGTTGACCCTGTCACTGCCGCCCTAGAGGCTACCTCGGCCCAACTGGGCTGTCGCCCTGACGTGACCATATCAGACCTCCACTCATCCCTGATTCCATAGTCCCTCGCTGTGGTCCGGCTGGCTGCCCTAGACCCTGCCTTCTCTTCCCCTCGATATCACTGAGCCGCATGCGACTCACCCGAGGTTGCGCCTCCTGCGCATGTTGATCCTGTAATGAAATGGCAAGGTCCAGCAAGCCGTCGTTAGTATCCCTAACTGTCCCTGTCTGCCCCTGATCTGGGCACCACTGCCAATACCCCCCTAGTCCCGAACCACCCCGCAGGTGTCTGTCCGACCCCCCTCTCCCCCTCCCCTCCAACTGCCTGTAACTGCCTCTACCCGGTCCTGCAGAGCGCCCCCCCTGGTTTCTCGCCCCACCCCCCGCTTGGACCACCCTCGCTCATATACCCTGGCCGGCGGTTCTCTCCCGCCCTTCTCCCCAGGCCCGTCCTCCTCCTCCTCCCCCTCGCTTCACTCCAGCAGAGACGCTAACCGCCTCCACCAGGCTCATCCCCTTTTTCTCACCCTCTACCCCACCTCCCTTAATCCCTCCTGCCCCCCCCGGGCTCCCCCTCACCGACCACTTATCCCTCAGCCCCCACGGAGCCCTGTCCAACCACCCCCCTACATCAAGTGCTGCCGCCGCTTCCTCACTCAACTCCGCTCTGCGGCGGCAAGCATGCCCACACCGTTGCGGCCACGCCCCCGGCCGCGCGAAATGCCGGCCGCGCTGCTTCTTCGACCAGCCCTCTCACCAGGTCCATGATGCCGGCCTCCGCACTCTCGCGTCGTTGGACATCGCCGCCCCGCAGGTAAGTCTCTACGCTAACTACCCTTAGCTACCTCGCTACACCTCAAGCTACCTCGACCCCACACTCTACCACACTACTTCGCCTCAAAAAGCCTGACACTAAGCTATCGGCCGCCGTGTCACCTTACGAAATGGTGCCACGGTGACCGAAATGGCTGCTTAAAAACCCTAAGCCCCTAGCCGAAATCCAACCCAAAAGGAGCCCAATTGGGCCCGGGCTGCACCACATGGCCCAAAAACCCAGGGGATGCAAGCCTCCCTAACGGTCGGCCGCCCCCCCAAAGCTCCATTCTTGCTGGTATTATTATGATTGTTATTCTTGCCCACAAAGAACGTGCATGCACTTTTGCGGAAAACATGTTAACCTTTGTCCCATCGATCATGGCTTCCTTGTTCCTTCAGAGGTGCTCATATTTTTTTCCCTCCATAATTAAGCAGATTCACGGGAGGGATGTTAAAGAAGGGGGGGTCAAGCAGTGCCTCAGAGGGATAGTCAATCATGCGGTGAGTACATGTAGAGGAGTCCACCCCCCTCCCCCCCCCACACCTAAGGCAGCCGGGCTCGTCCTCAGAATCTGCCAGTCGCATAAACCGATGGGTGAGGTCCGATCTCCAGCTGAATGATGCGAAGAGGGAAAGGAGGGGTGCTCTTGTTATCACCGCATAAATTCCCATGACATTTGCAGCAGGCTCCTGGTACACACTAGGGACGGCTTTGCATTGAGCACTGACCACAGTAGCGCTCACCCTTTCCGACCCGCCTGCTGGTGGCCTGTTTGTTTTGAGCTGCTATGGTAACCGGTGCCGTATAACTGGAATGCGGCTGCCCGCGGCCCCCGCAGGGGGCCACCCTAAACGGGCGGCCCCTTTAGTGCCATTTGGGCACTTCCCCACCCCCCAATGATGTGTGGGACTCAAGGAGGAGTCCCCTACCAGACGCGTCACTTCCGGCACGCAGAGGAGGTGGGGAGGTACTTATGCCTCCCCCGGCCATCTTGGCGTCCTCTTTGCGCCGGACACGCCGTCGGGAGGTCTTGCTGGTCGTTTTGCAACGAGGAAGTGGAGGTTAGTGGCTTGCCCCGACCTCCCGGTCCCATCCCTAGAGGCCATTGTCCGTGGGGTCGACCCCTCCTCATCAACACAGACCCCCCTCCCCGTTTTTACCGGGTGCCCACCCGAGGTCCGCAGGGGACTGTGCTTGTTGGGCGGCGCCGTGGCATAAGTACCTCCCCACCTCCTCTGCGTGCCGGAAGTGACGCGTCTGGTAGGGGGACTCCTCCTTGAGTCCCACACATCATTGGGGGGTGGGGAAGTGCCCAAATGGCACTAAAGGGGCCGCCCGTTTAGGGTGGCCCCCTGCGGGGGCCGCGGGCAGCCGCATTGCATCAGTTGGGCTGGCACCGATCAGATGTCAGCTGGCTCTAGGTGGCATACAACTTATTGAATCCTTCACACACATAGACCTGGAGAGTGTACATCGCCGTCTCGGATGGCTCAAAGTGCACAGCCATGGTGAAAGTGAAAACTTACAGTCACGGTCCATGAGGATAGGCCATACGGAGCTCTCTCTCTTAGTTTCCCCAAACACCCTGGTCCATCGGGGTTATTCCTGCACGTTTTCAGAGAGAAGGATTCGTGAAAGTTTTGTTCATAATGGCCTCTTTCCGCTCCTTCCTCCGCACTTAGGGGCAGATTTACAAGCCCCTTGCGCCACTTTTGCGTCACTTTTAACGTGGGAAAAGTGACGCAAGGGTCTTGTAAATAAGCCCCTTTGTATTCAAAGGCAGGTATTGCAAATATCAGTATTGTGTTGCATGTTTTTATTTATTGCCAGTACCTATGGAAATCCCAAGCTCTTGTAACAGCAGAATTCCACATAAAGGGAATTTTTAGGGGTGTTTTAAAATGTGCGCACGTTTCTATTGCTTAATTACATGAAATGCTAGACAAATCTCGTGAAATTATGTAAAATTTCAAGAAACGCAAATCATCCATAAATTGTGATGCAAGGATGTACTGCTTGCTAAAAATAATATTCAAGTGAGATGAACAAGAGCTGCTCACATTCTGTTCATTTGCGTTGTTCCTCTGCTCGTGCATTAGGATTTATGTAGCCGAGCCATCCCAATTATGCCAGGTGGCGTAATGGCGTAGTTAGGCAAAATTTGACATAAAAAGTATAAATTGAACAGCCAAAAATTGAGGAAATTAAGCCAGCTTAATTGAAACTTTGCCCACGCCTTGAAGTTTTCAGCATACATGGGTCCTAGGACCACCAGAGTACTTTGAAAATATAATTTGTGTTATTTTTGGCCTGCAAAGTTGGGCTAAGTCTAGAAACTTCACATTTGACAAAGAAGTTTCCAGATTTCTAGTAGGAAGTTTAACAAGTGGCTCATTTGCATCAATCTTGAGTCCCTTGGTTCGTATGATTGCAGCTAATTGTTTCCCTAACTGTAATTCATTGATGCCCTTAGACCTTGGAGGCAGTGGGGAAACACAACTGCCACCACATAACAAGCCACATACTTTTGATTCCCCAGTGCTGGAAGTCACGCTCTGGGACTTCTAGGCAGAGATGTTCAGCTGTGGCTGTGAGGCAAAGTACTCAAAACTCTGAGCATCAGCTAAAACGTTTTTGGTGTCACACAAGCATACTGTTTTGCTCCCCTTTTCGTAATAAATACTTTGATAGCTTCAAGCTTCACAAAGCTGCGGAAGTTTAAAAAATGATTATGCATAGCAGCGCAGTGTTTAAGCTTTGCAATTTTGCAGATTCCTAATATAGATTAACCGCAGAGGGCCAGACGTTATGTCACATTTCCTTTCACTACGAAAAAGAAAAATGCTGAAATTGTGAGACAACACTTTGTGATGTGCACATTTGTGAGAGCATTACACACTGGTTTGTGTGTTGCATGATACATTGACCCTCCTATTTATATCAAAGAGCGCAGGTCTGGACGCTTAATTCGGTCTTAGGCTGTCCGATGTACAGGTGTCTGTTTATGGAAGCCACAATGTTAAAACACACTGGAATATGTGATAGACAAGTGTCCTAAAGAAGCTGCCACCTTCTCAGGAGAAAAAAACCAAAGGTGTAAAAAAAGTCTACTTGCTAAATGAAGACTTCAGGGGACTGAAAAAAACAGGAATCCAGAATCCTATAGTGGAACTCCTCAGGAGCGAGGAGTCAGGATCATCAAGTGGCGGGAGCAAGAAAACAAACGAAGGGATATAGCTTTGTCAGGTCACCCTCCAACCAGACTGAGGCCGTTAAATAGTAAAAGAACAGGAAAAGGATATGACTTTAAAAACCGCACGATAGGAAACATAATGGATTGGAAAGGTCAAGTAGAAACAAGGAAGGAAGATCTATGATGAAAAGGGAGAAGAAAAGACAACAGAAACCTTTAGTGAACTAGCTTCAGAGTCATCTTAATAGGCAGCTGCAAACTCCCAGGGTGGTGATTGCCAATTTGGAGTTGAAAAGAGAAGGAGCAGCAGTGAAGGCCCAAGGAACATGAGAGGAAACCCGCCCAGGTGAGAGACTCTCCCAGCTCACAGCTCTGGGTTTTATAGGACTTCTTCTAAGACCCAAGATCCATGGGACCTTGTAAATTACAGTGGTTCTCAGGCACCCAGGCGGCCGAGAAGCTGCAGACGCAAAAGGATACATCCCTCGGAGGCCCCAGGTTTGTCAGGAAAGGCCAGAAAAAATGTACAAACATTCTCGGGGCATGAAGTGAAGAGGGAGGAACCCAAGAAAACTCACTAGCTGGATACCTTTTCCAGTGAACAAAGAACTGCAAATGATCTCTTAAAATTCAGGAGTCATAAATCTCACTGACCTCGTTTCCAGTTCTCCACCTTCCATAAAAGGAGGAGCAGGAGATATCTAACAAAAGAATAAGGTATGTTAGAAATTGGGGTGCTGGTTGGCAAAGGTACAATTAAAGACAACGGGGTAACCCAGTGTCCCACGGAACCTGGGTATTGACGTTATAGTCTACAGAGTGGTTCCATCGGGTAGCAACTAATTCCTTTAGGCATGCAATAGTAATACAGTCATTTAGCAAATAAACATGAATTGTTTAGACACAAACACACTACACAAATTTTTGATCAATATGTATATATATATTTTTCTTATATATATATATATATATATATATATATATATATATATATATATATATATATTTCCAAAAGACAAGATGGCTGAAAACACTGCCCTTCCTTTCGAATCGGGGCTCGTAAGCGGACGCCGCCGCTATTATATGCAGAAGGTAACCCCCGCTTGTGCAAGCAGGAATAAACGAGCCACTCCGGCGTGGGGGTGAAAATCGGCGGGTTTATTTGGCAAACAGACACGTTTCGACCTCTCTTGGAGTCTTGGTCACATGACCATGTACAAGTTCCATATACATTTAAAGGGATAGTGACAGGCACGACGCAGCGTGCTAGAAAACATAAACAAAAGACTTCAATAATGTTACTGAATTTTAAATAATAAACGTGACGTTTTCATTTGCTCACCCCTCCGGCTAGTAATACATTTCTTTGGTGTTATTTATCCATTATCCTTGTTTTTAAGTTAATTACAGCCCAAGTGTCACATTTTGGTATACTATGGGGATCTGCTCACCTATAGTGTTGTATGTTCTAAGGGTTGTCAATTAATTTGGGTCTAGTACCCATGTATTTATTCTAGTGCATGTATCAACTAGATGACTATATATTGAGCTGTTATTCACTGTAGATACCACATACAGTTTAACTTTGAAAATTCAGTGTGTAGAGAGGGAGTCGGATGGAAAGAATCTACTGGTTTAGTACCCCTGTATAGTCCTTGCAGTGTGTCTCTTGACCCATTAACTGTGCCTTTTATTTATACATGAAGAGCTCATGGTAGCATATCGGTGCAAATCTATTCACAGTGCCACATTCCAGTAATACTGTCAAACAGGTGATTAAAGTGGTCGTGAGTGCAACCTACTTCTACCCATTATTTGTGCTCATGGAGAGATGACAGTTCGCGAGAACGTCCTACAATCTCCGGTGCTCTTAACAGTTTCACGGTGGCTACTCTCCTTCTGTTATGCCAGAATGCTCTGTCAGGAGAAACAAAAACAACAGACAGTAAATATTACACGTTCACTGGGACTCTGTACATCAATTTACATTTCAAAGACTAGTATAATACAACATTTATGCATGGTATCAAAGATTGCTGGTCATTCTGTGAGATCCACTTGTGGATCAAATGGGGTGAATGATTTCGATCATACATTGGGCGGGTTACAGCATGAAACGATTAGATATAAACAAGTGATATACTTAAAAACTTACAATTTCTCACTTAGTGGAACTAATGGAGTCGGGCACGGGGAGGACATCAGGGATTACAGATGTGCATGAAGCTCCTCATCATTTTTCATCCCTGTGGGGAACATGCTGCCAGCCTGCAAAATGAATCATGATTCGAGTCTGCATAAGGCTTGAACTCGATTACCTCCTCTTGGATGTTTCGGTATTGAGTCTAGACCAAAATATTTGCCCTTCGTCCAGTCACTGTTATGAGCTTCATTAAAGTGTTTTGCTGTGCTGTAGCTAAACTCTCGATTTGTTATGGATCGCCAGTGCTCAAGAATTCACTTTTTTACTGGGAAGGTTGTCGATCCGACATACCACTTCCCACAGGGGCACGTAATGGCATACACCACGAACTCAGTCCCACAGTTAATAGGTCTAGGAATCTTCCATTGTTTTTTGGACCTTTGAAATGTAACTTCTCTGACATTCTCACTGTGACTGCAAGCTTTGCACTTATTGCATTTGTGAAAACCCCCACTTTGTTCCAGCCAAGTTTTCTTGCTGGTTTGTAGGTGACTGTTGACCAGTATGTCTTTCAAGGACAGATTTTGCCTGTAAGTGATTGATGGTACACTCCCTAGTTTCTTTTCAAACATCGGATCTTGGGTTAGAATGTGCCACCTTTTTTTCAGCATTATTTTATGGTCACCTGCCTGTGTATTGTATGTAGTTATAAAATGTACAGAGGTTTCCACTTCACCTAGTCTGCCTTGGAATTTGGGTGGTTGAAACAAAGCTTCATTTCGGTTGATGGTATCTGCTTTCATAGCACCTTTGCGTAGCGTTTTAGTAGGGTACCCCCTTTTCCTGAAACTCTTAAGCATGTCGCTTTTGGTTCTCTCATAGGCGGCTTCAGAGCTGCAATTACATTTGGCTCCGAGAAACTCTCCATAGGGGATACTCCACCTAAAATTGGGGGGATGACAACTAGCCGCGTGGAGGATCGAGTTACCTGCGGTCTTCTTTCTGTAAAGATCTGTAGCTAGCTTGCCTTCACTTATGGTTAGTCTGATGTCAAGGAAATCAATGGTGTCCTGGCTGTGCTGCATGGTGAACCTCAGGTTCATACTGTTGCAATTTAATTTGTTGACAAACTCAAGCAAATCACATTCTTTGCCCTCCCAAACAAAAAACACATCGTCAATAAACCACAGCCACATACCGATCCTACTGGTCCATGGTTCCATGTCTTCACTCCATAGCACCTGCTTCTCCCACCAGCCCACCATGAGGTTGGCATAGCTGGGGGCGAAGCAGGTGCCCATGGAAGTAACCTGTAGTTGTTTATACCACCTTCCATTAAACATAAAGACATTCTCTGTGAGACAAATTTCAATCATTTGAAGAATCATTCGTGTGTGTTTCTAGAAGATGTATACTCCTAGTTTTGAGAAAGTGTTGGCATGCTTTTAGGCCGTCAGTGTGTCTAATGCTCGTGTAAAGACTTTCCACGTCAAGGCAGACCATCCAATATTCCTTTTCTTAGTGTAAGTTTTGGATTTTCTGTAGAAAATCTTTGGTGTCTCTTAGATACGAACTAGGACCTTTTACATAGGGGAATAGAAAATGGTCTACAAAGATAGAGGCTTTCTCAAGTAGACTATTCTTCGAGGAGACAATAGGACGGCCGGGGGCTTGGTTGGGTTCTTATGTACCTTGGGTAATAGGTAGAAGGTAGGTGTGGTTGGTGTTTCGTTAAGTAAGAACTGACTTTCATCCCAGCTCAAGAGCTCTTTCTCAAACCACCCCTTCAAGAGATCATGGTACCTGCGCTGAAGACTATCCAGGTATGACCTATCAACCCTTTCATAACATGTTGTGTTACTCAACTGTCTTAACGCTTCTTGTATGTATTTGTCTCTGTCCATTACAACAATGTTGGCCCCCTTGTCCGATGGTTTGATGATAATATTATCATCTTTCTGAAGTGTAGTGATAGCGTTCCATTGTTCCCTCGATATATTCTTCACTCTAGGCTTGATGTGTATAGGTTTCAGCAGATCACTGCTGACTGCCTCATGAAATATGTCAATGTTGTCTTTCGCTGTTTGTGGTATGTATCTTGATGTTACTCTAAAGTTGGTTTGGCTGGGTGCCCCCGTTTCAATGCCATGAGCACAAATAATGGGTAGAAGTAGGTTGCACTCACAACCACTTTAATCACCTGTTTGACAGTATTACTGGAATGTGGCACTGTGAATAGATTTGCACCGATATGTTACCATGAGCTCTTCATGCATAAATAAAAGGCACAGTTAATGGGTCAAGAGACACACTGCAAGGACTATACAGGGGTAATAAACCAGTAGATTCTCTCCATTCGACTCTATCTCTACACACCGAATTTTCAAAGTTAAACTGTATGTGGTATCTACAGTGAATAACAGCTCAATATATAGTCATCTAGTTGATACATGCACTAGAATAAATACATGGGTACATGGGTACTAGACCCAAATTAACTGACAACCCTTAGAACATACAACACTATAGGTGAGCAAATCACCATAGTATACCTAAATGCGACACTTGGGCTGTAATTAACTTAAAAACAAGGATAATGGATAAATAACACCAAAGAAATGTATTACTAGGCGGAGGGGTGAGCAAATGAAAACATCACGTTTATTATTTAAAATTCAGTAACATTATTGAAGTCTTTTGTTTATGTTTTCTAGCATGCTGCGTCGTGCCTGTCACTATCCCTTTAAATGTATATGGAACTTGTACATGGTCATGTGACCAAGACCCCGAGAGAGGTCGAAACGCGTCTGTTTGCCAAATAAACCTGCCGATTTTCGCCCCCACACCAGAGTGGCTCGTTCATTCCTGCTTGCACAAGCGGGGGTTACCTTCTGTATATATATATTTATAATATATATATATATATATATATATATATATATATATTATCTACTGGCGGTCGCCAGTAGATAGTTATAGTTAGGACCTATTTTCCATAGGAAATCCGCGACATTCTATTTGAAATAACTCTTGCGTCGGTTGACGAATCTTCGCGAAATTTTCAAACTTTATGGCCCGCTCCGGTCCGCTCCTACCCTGAAAGTCTCAGGGTGATTCGTCAAGCGGGGGCCGAGGAAAAAGGGGGTCCCAAAACGTGTTTTCCCCATTCATTTTCCCATAGGAAACTTTAGACACGGCTACAGCCCGAACTGCTGAACGGAATTACACCAAATTTGGCAAAGAGGTAGTTCTTGGTTCAGAAAGAACCCTTTTGTTAAATGGTGTAAATCCGTTCAGTAGTTGCGGAGAAATTAAAAAATAAGAGTCAAAAAATCAATTTCCCATAGGAAACTTTATGCAAGGCTACAGCCCGAACTGCTGAACGGAATTACACCAAATTTGGCAAAGAGGTAGTTCTTGGTTCAGAAAGAACCCTTTTGTTAAATGGTGTAAATCCGTTCAGTAGTTGCTGAGAAAATCAAAAGTAAAAACACATATATATATCTGGGCGGAGCCTAACCACACATGTCATCGTGAGATCTGATTGGCTGTCAGCACTTCATCCTGGAATTGCTGGCAGCCATCTTGGGACCAATATAAATGATAGTACCCCATTGAAATGCATTGTAGTGAATCGAAGATTTTGAGGGTTACCAAAAGGAGAACTATAAAGGGTGATAACAGACTTTAGTTACATTAGAATTCATTTGTTGATGGTACCATACTAATTTCAGGAATTGTGGTGTGTTCTAAGGTGATTTTACCCTGTGAAAAACCTTCTTCTGGGATATCATGAATCATGTTTGAGAGAAAACTATTTTCACATGCTTGTCCCATACAGTTTTGGAAGGTGCTCCAGAAGCTAAAATGAGAGCATATTTTCTGTAAATTCACATTATCTTTCTCAGTCATGTGAGAATGAAGTCTGACATTCTCAGTAAAACATGTACATCCAACAAGGGCAGAGACTGTCAGTTGATTCCTTTGTGTTCTACTGCAGCTTCCCAGAGTGTTCTAAAGAACAACTAGAGTGCTAACAGCCTTACTTATGACAAAAGTATGGCACACCTGAAGCCATCTTGATTGGAATAAACTGGTAACACTTAAAACATTTAATTTAAAAAGGAACAAAATGATGGGGTTCATTTTGTCATAGAAATTATGGTTAGTGCTGTAGAAAGAAAAATTAGGACATGTTTCAAGTGTGATCTCAAATATCTTCCTGTTATATTTCAACAGGAGCAGCCTGTCAGTTGATGCCTTTGTGTTCTACTGCAGCTTCCCAGAGTGTTCTAAAGAACAACTAGAGCGCTAACAGTCTTACTTATGACAAAAGTATGGCACACCTGAAGCCATCTTGATTGGAATAAACTGGTAACACTTAAAACATTTAATTTAAAAAGGAACAAAATGAGGGGGTTCATTTTGCCATAGAAAGTATGGTTAGTGCTGTAGAAAGAAAAATTAGGACATGTTTTAAGTTGTCATAAGGTTTCTGCACATACACAGAGCTATGCACAGGAAAATGGGACCCCGGAATACAGTGGTTTGCCACCATATACCGTAGCACCCAAAAACCCCAACCCAACTAGCTTAGCATCCCATTAGCACCCAAGTACCAATGATTGGACAACCCAGAACACGGTATCTTTATCTCAGGACTCGCAGAAGCAAGAACACTCTTTCGTCACTCACTCGTACTTGTCCACAAGGTGCGTAGGAAGAGACACTGGATAGGTTAAAATGTTTATTCCAACTTACGTACTCTAATGTACAGTACACGTGTCAGTACTAATAGCATAATGCATATGACTAATATAAGCAGCATGGTTACAATTCCATAGAATACAAACGGGGAAAGCATCTCAGAGCTCAGTGGATAAACGTATAAATAACATTACCACCCTCCCCTTGCAGTAAGATAGTTTATTATAATAATAGAAGACCTCTGGGCTTTGACTAGCGAACCCTCATACCTCGGTCTCTAGATGCAGAATTACATCAGCAGACAATCACAGCTCTTCTCCCCGGAAAGGGTTCCTCCAAGTGTGTTAAGCGCTAGTAAACCGCAGTATTAAAAGCACACCAAATTCTTCATGGCAATTGCACCTAATGTTATGTCTGGGTGCGCGAGACTGGCCATATCAGGAAGAACCAAAATACATTGTTATGTGACCTTGTACATTTTTGTGCAGACCGAGCCCAAAAAGGTGAACAACAGAAAATGCAGACAGTGCAAAAGAACTTGGCACGAGCAAAGGGCGAGGGAGACCCGGCTCAGTGTAACGTGCGCAAAGAAAAGCAGCATGGCAGCCAGGCCTAGGCCAACATAACAAGGCAGGCAACAATCCACAAGACACCCTCCCCTGGTCAGTCCGGCGTTCAAGACAGAGGCAAAAAAGAAAAATCCAGTGCTGCAGAGGGAGCGCCCAAACGGCGAGGAACAAGTCAATCCATGATAGTGTAGGTGCAGAAAAAAGCCATACCCTCCAAAAGGACATCATTGGAATCGTCAAAAAACATAGATGCCATCCAATCCAAGAGATCAAAGAGCAGGGATGCTCCTCAGCAAAGGGAGCATCCAGAAGCAATGCGGGACAGCTTGCGTGATAAGTGAAACAGCTTCGTTGTAGGAGATCCTGGGCAGCCGCCCAGATATCCCATTGCGCCAAAATCCCCAGTGCAGCCGCACGCGCCATACAGCCAGCAACGGAACAGTCGTGTTCATGGGCCTCTAAGGGACCCATCAACTGAACAAAATCCGGAACAGACAATGACGAATTGGAGAGGCAATAATCCAGAGTCCAGGTGAAAGGACAGCGGATACAAGTCATCACAGGTTGCACGCAAGTGAAATACGCAAAGCGGAATGAAAGAGTATATGACACACTCAGTGTCGCCAATGGCAAGACACCAAAACCAGCCAAAAAGCGCTCATGGAGCAGCTGGAGGCGTTCTGGATCGAGCAGGTCCCATCGGGGAGCAGCCATTGCGCAGAAAGCAAATTAAGAGCAAGACACCAACCGCTAAAGCGAGGATCAACGGGAAACCGCCAAAGACACTGGAAAAAATAGAATGTATGAAAGCCGGGATGACACCAAAAATAGTTTGGAAGGAGGACACCAAGCCCGACCCTACGACCTTAAAAAAGTGTACTAGGCCTTCAGTGTTAGATGCGTTAAAAATACGATGTATTAACTCCCCAAAATGTTGGGGGAGATTAGTGTTCAAAAGGGCCTGTATTTCACTGTGGGTACTCGCCACCTGGAGAATGAATGTCTCCCGGGCGGACGTGAGCATAACTTCCTCGTTCAATAATAGTGCCTTTATTCTGCTCAGTCTATTGAAATCTGCCTCCATGGTAGGGATGGAAGGCCAAATAGAGATATCAACCTTGCCATGAGGGGGAGGAAAAAGCACATTCTTGCAGCAGACAACCCTGTGCGAAACTGTTACAATGTAAGGAATGCCAGCCTGTAGGCCGCAACAGTTTTCGTTATTTAAAAGTAAATAACTGCCATTGGAAAGGAGAGTGAAAGTAGGGGAAATAACAGGAGCAGGAATACCTTTTAGCACACAAGCAAGATTAGGAGCGGAAACGCTACATGAGCCATGCAATTTAATGTGTTTACAAATAAGCGAATGACCCATAGTCGAGTCACAAGACTCCCCGTGAGAAAGACTTCCTTGCCATCTCGAAGGCACTTATACATGAAAGGCAAGGACCAGAGTTCATGCAGGAAAGCACTGCCCAAGGGCTGGTAACGGCCCACAGGATAATGTTTCATGCATGAGTCAAATTCAAATAAGGAAAAAGGTAAAGCGATAACCCCATGAACTAGCCACACAGCAGAATCGAGTTCTGCAACAGAGAACGGCAAAGGATCCATCTTTTCGATATGTAATAGAGTGTAAGTTGCATCTTTCATGGACATAAATTGCTGTTTGTCAGTTAAATTAAAAGGTAGAAATAATGCAGAGGTGTTCAAAAAATGCCAAGGCACTTTACCTAACTTAAGCGTTTGTAAAGTCCATGCAAACTGCATAACTGAGCGCAATTGATTCTGACCATGATATAACACAGAAACATCATCTTGTACAATATCGACAACAGAGGACACAATATTCTCTAAAGTGTAAATGCGAGAAGACAGGGTATTAATACTATTGTCAACAACAGCAAGCACCTTTTCCATATTTGCTTGATCTATTTCCCGAAGACGGGAAGCAGCTTCAATTTGTGATAGCTTCCAGAGTTCATTATACGTTTCATAAATGAATCTCTTAGGTCGGGGACCACGAGGTCCCAAAACAAAATCGGACAGATCAATATTGCCTGAAAGGAGGGACAAATGTTGTTTAACAGAATCAAGGGACGAATGTTGCAGCCATTGTTTGCATAATTTACCAACAGAATATGTAGTGACAGTACGGGCATCAGTAAACCTCGGATCAGGCCTATTCTGTGTGTAGCTAGCACCAGAATCGTGAAAACGCATTTGACATGCGTTAGATGATATAGGCCATACTAACCAGGGTGACTGAACCAGCTCAGAAACATTAAACGAATTATTTTGTAACATTGCCTGCAGGGACACGAGGGACAGATTGAATCGTGAGCTTTCATTGGGAAAACTCGACAGGGATGGTATTGATGGCGTGTTCAATTGTTTAGTGGTTGCTAAGCCCCAACATGTAGTCTGATAGATGGAGACATTGAGGAACATAATTTGGGCAGGGATGAGGCAAGCACGATGTAATGCCTCAGTCCCCTGTACCTGCCATGGCTTGGAGCCCCAAATAGATTTCAAATCGACTGTATTATCCCAGTACTCATAACCACCCACAGCTAGGGCACTTAGAAAGGAACCTGAATAAAGCAATTTGGTGTGTGTTAACATAATTTTCTGAGTTGACGTGTTATTTAATCTAAAATAATAGGATGCAGGGTTCGACCGATTAAAATCAGTAAAATAATTAAACTTATTTCGAAGAGTTTGTGAGCTACCTGGCAAGGGGTTTGGACAATGTTCCCATTGGGTGTAATTGACAGGACTACGCAGAGCACTTGGCTTATGGAGAAAATGATTACCCCAATGTTGATAACAATACAAATCGGCATAGTTCGCAGAGTTCATATATAAATCTTCAGCATTAAAAGATGCATAATATTTTAAATCGGCAAACAATGCTTCAACGGCATGCACATCCCAATCATCAGAATGAATATTATTTTTTACTACATCACCCATAGAAACACGAAGGACGTTAGGTACATTAATAATTTCTGTCGGACCATGGATTTGAAAGTTCACGGCATCCCATACGATGCCATCAGCAACTGGAAAAGCCGAAATGTTCACAAATATGTGGTCACGCTTCATGATGTGAGAAGAGGAATGAGGAGCCAAAGTTCCAGAAACATAGTCTCCAGCAGAGCGTTCAGGTAAATAGTGACCATTAATTAGTAGAAAAACACTGTGACAAAGCCAATGGACATGAACAAAAAAATCAAGAAAAGTACCAACCAGATGTATGTCCAGGGTGGAATCAAAAAATTGTCTCTAAACCAGGATATAAAAATACTGAACTTGGATGGAACTTTTGAAGATGTGGAATCCGAGTCAAAGGAATAACGAGTCGGGCTTAGTGGCGATATTGGTTGATGTGCCACCGATTCAGATGCAGGATAAGTATACTCGTCCTCGTCGATGTTGGTGGAGAGTTGGGGATCAATTATAGTTTCAGGCAAAGTAGAGGATTCAGGCAAATCGACCATCTCAATTACAGCATCAGCGATCGTTCGTGCAGATGGACTATGAACATATGTCCGATAAATGGCAGGACAAGAGACCGCTGGTGTGACACTATTCAGGATCGGCCAGGCGCTGTAGCTTGACATTTTCAACTGAGATGTATCTGTTCTCTTTGCGACCAGGAAGCGGTGGTAAAATGACTGTACGTGTTCCCTTCAGGCCAAGAACTGGAACCGGTGCACGAAAAGAGGGGCCAAATTCTTTTTTGTTTTCAACCTTCTCTCGAACCAGTTCTCCAACTTTCGGAAGCCAGCCGGCTACCGGAATCTGCAACGCAGGATCTGTGGCTGAAGGCAAATGTGTAGTTGCAAGTTTGTCTCGGGCTTCTTGTAAGTCCTGTAACATAGCAGAATGGTTATCTACATCAAACTTGGCGGATTGCGCCGCGATGTCTGGACCCTCAAGGTCAGGCACAAACATTCTTATGCCAAAGAGCATTTCGTATGGGGTCCGCCCACCCAGAGGTCTTCTAGGGAGATTATTAAGTGCACGCTGAACGGTATACAAATGGGCCAGCCAGTTCCTGCCAGTACCTATAACCCTAGCTGTTAAGGATTGCTTTAAGTCACGGTTCATTCGTTCAACGATAGAGTTGCCCTCAGGCCTATACGGAGACGAAAATTTCACCCGCACCCCAAGCGAAGCCATTGCATCCTTGTAAGCCCTAGAGGCAAACGCTGGACCTTGGTCCGAATGGAAGGTGCCGCATGCGAAAATTCCCACAAAGACACGCAAATCCCTGATTACATTTCGGGCGTCAGCACTCCGTTGTGGCCAGACCCAGAGAAACCGTGTGCACGAGTCCACTGCCACTAAGATGTATTTATAGGCAGTGTCTGATGAGAATGGACCGCAGTGATCCAAGTAAACACACCCAAAGGGTCTGTTAGCAATGCAGAGCGGGGTTTGTGGTGGACGTGTTACCGTGGAAGGCTTAATCTGTTGACAAACGTCGCAAGAAAGCACAAAAGCACGGGTGTCTTTATATAACCCACGCCACCAATAACGCTGCTGCAAGATGGAAACCGTAGCTGACACACCTGCATGAGCAGAAGCCATGCCTTCGTGTGCAGCTGATATCAAGGCACTCCTGCGGTCCGCGTTGGGGATCAGCCGATCTCCAACGTCAGGTATAGTTACATAAGGAACCTGATCGGGACTTAATGTGTAAGAATACTTGGAAGGGAAACCTGTAGGGTAATTATTACCTTCCTTGTTTGCAGCAATAGCTGCTAATATAACAGGGTCTATTTTAGACATGGACCTGGTAACCGCTGCTACTGAACACGTGACTACTGCTGAACGGGCAGCTTCATCTGCCAGATCGTTACCAATAGCGTGTGCGCCCACCCGCTGATGGCCTAAGGTGTGAACCACCTGTGTGAGGGGCAGACGTTGTTGCAATTCTGCCACTCGAACCCAAAGCATTTTATGCTTAATTGTGCTTCCTTTTGCGTCCTTGTAGTCGTTTTTCGACCAGAAAAACAGATTGTCATTGTAAGATTGTACACAGTAGAAGGAATCACATACAATAAGAGTGGTCTCATCCTGAGAAGCGAACTCAAGCGCAAGTAGCAATGCATGCAGCTCGGCCAATTGTGCGGTACTATCTCCAAGTGTGCGAGTATGCACTGCAGAGGATTTGAACTTTCCATCTACAAAGGAACCCGCAACAATAGCACATGCAGCTGAATAAGCGTGCTTGGACCCAGTGGCCGGTTGCGCCGAACCATCGGTGTAGATCACACATTTGTAATCCTCAAGCGGTAGTAAAAACAAAGGAGGAGGATGAACGAATTCATACTGCAAATACTCCTGAGTCTGAAGAGAAGAATCAAAAATAAAAGTGACGTCCGAAGACGTCAAGGATGTAGCCCATTGTATCCAACGGGGATGCATTGCTTTTGAGTTCGGTACACTTGCCTTTGTTACTGCCTCTAGGGCAGGACAGGGTGTTACCACCAGAATTCGCTTACCCTGTGCCAGTGCGCGTTCTTTTAGAATCGCCATTTGCACTGCAGTTAGAACTTTTTCAACAGATGTAAAGCGCAATTCAGCGGAAGTGTATAGATGTGACTTGTATGCGATAGGTACTGTATCACCTTCATTAAAGGTTAAGTATGTGAATCCCACCGCCCCCGGAATTATTCTAATCACCAGGTTTGTGTGGTTGTCACGAGTCAAAAGATATTTAGACTCCAATAGGTCTGTCTGCAAGGACTGCAGAATTGAGGTATGCTCAGGCAGCCAGCAAGACCTTGAATAAGTAGGCTGTATCAGAGCATACAAAGGCTTGATACGCTGGGCATATTCGGGAATGTAGGTACGCCCGAAATTCAAGAAACCCAGCAAAGACTGAAGTTTCTTCAGAGTGTTTGGGGGCACAGATGTGCACATTTTTCCAAGAAATGGGGGCTAAGCCCTTACCTTCGTTGTTGAGCTCATAGCCCAAGAACAGAACGGTAAATTCAGCAATGTGTGACTTAGCAAAGTTAAATTTATAACCCTGCTCCGCAAATTCAAGAATAATGCGGTCCACGCGGGACAGATGCAGGAATAATTCGTCGTCTGTCAAATAAATGTCATCTACGTACGAATATGCATCTTGATCAAGGTCATTTAACAAAGAAACAACACGGGCGGCGAATATACCCGGACTATTCTTGTAGCCCATGGGTAAACGCCGGAACTGAAATAATTTACCACCGGAAGTGAATGCGGTCCATTGACCACTCTCCGGGGCTAGGTTGTGCGTGTAGAAACCGTTTGAAAGGTCAAGTGTCGTTTTGTATTTTTTACGAACAAGACTGTCTACAAGCGCAGAACTATGTGTATTCTGTACCGCAAAGTTCCGACAGTGGGAATTTAAATGCCGGTAATCCAAAACTAAGCGGTACGATCCATCGGGTTTAGAAACCACGAAAAGGGGATTGTTCATAGGTGATACGCATGGTTCGATTACTCCCTGATATTCCAACTGTGTCAGAATTTCGGAGACGGGGCCTTTTGCCTGCCGTTTGATGGGATATTGGGGTTGTGGCTGCGGTAGTGACCGCAAAGGTATTGCATGGGGAGGTGATTCTTCATCCCATCCCACATGGTTGCGGTATAACGCTGGTGCCAGGTACACAGCCCACTCAGCTGCAAGTGCTTCAGCTTTGTCTTTTGGGACATGCATTGAAAAGCTTGGAAGGATTACCTCCTCTCCTTTATGTGCAGCTAAAACGAATGGGGGTGGCCAATCCACCTCTGCTAACAAAATGTCATATGAAGAGGTTAGATTTTCCCAAAAATCCCTTTTATTTCACGCGGTATATCACCTTCAATTTGGATGACTATGTTATATAGTCTGTCAGGGGGTGCCACTCTCGTGTCAGCTGTCTCTACAGTAACGAATGTTTCAGTTGCTGTCGCCTCCATATGAGGACGTAGCGCCTCCCGCACTATGGTAACTTCCGCGGCGCTGTCTAGGAGGGTCACTGCCCACGTCCAATTCTGGAGTCTCGTTCTCACGGTCTGAGGCATATTTCGCTGTGACAGCGGCAACTTTTTTCTTCTGAAATTGCGGTCGAGGAAGGTGAAAGTCTTCTGCTTTCCCTCTGACTTGTTGTCGAGGTTGGTCTCGCTCCTGGGGAGCCTCTCGGCCCCTTCCTCTATCCTGCCGTCCTCCTCCACCAGCCTGTGACGACGTCTGGGCCTGTGAAGAACGAGGAGAACGCGTATCAGAGCTCTGAAACCTTTCTGGTGATTTAATCCTTGACCTATCACGTAAATCATAAGTACGTTCAGAAGAAACCGAAACTGGGGAAGCGCCTCTCGACCCCGGCTTCTTTTGTTGCTTACCCTGTTTTTTCTGTCTCCAACTCTTTTTAGTGAAGACTGGTTTATCATCTTTCTCAGATGTACTTTTTGTTTGTGTAACTTGTGTTTGCGATTGAGTTTGCATTTTTACAAAAGGCTTGTTGCCCAGGCTATTTCTTCCAATTGTTTTATAAGCCCGGGCTATAATTTTCGGTAATTCGCGGGGCCTGTCCAACTCTGGGACCAAAGCCAAAGCATTCGCTACTTGAAAGTTCATAGCATCGCCCTTGACATTTCCAAGGATCAGCTCAGCTACTACATCAAACACTCCCACTAGTCTCATCCCTAATTCCACAGCCGCTTCAGGGCCATGTTCATCCTGTACTTTTTTAATTACAGAGGGTAGAACCGTCATGGAAGGAGTTCCAAAACATTTTGAATAAACTGCTGCGAATACCTTACCCCAGTTTTCACATGATGTCAAATCGGGGATTATGTCTTTTGGCAAACTTATCGTGAGGATGCGGTGTTTATCTACTGGGGATGTATGTGGAAACACTGCTTCTATCTGATCGAACTTTTCTGCAAGCCAGTAAGGATAGTCGTCCTTATTTTGTGGACGTTTGCCCATCACAGAATTTACCATGACAGGACTTATGGTCACTCCAGCGGCTATAGCTGGTTGGCCTGCGACTACAGGAGCAGCTCCATGTAGGCTACCTGTAACGTATGTCACTAGGGCTCGATGCACTCGTACCAATTCGGTATGCATAGTGCGCAGTTCCGCAAGCGGTAATGCCAGATAATTTGGATGCGGGGTATACCCGGCCAATATAGGCCAAGTGGCCCCCTCAATAGATAAGGGGCCTAAACGAACTGCGGTAGTTGGTTGTGGTAGGGCGCCATTAAACCAAACACGGTGCTGCCAAGCCGTGAGAGGTACTTCAAGTTTAGTATAGGGTCGATAGGCAGCAGGAATAGCGGTGGGTTTATATTCATGAAACAGCTTATCACCTGCATCCACCGCCTCAAAAGTGATCCAAGTGTAAAACACTTCAAAGTGATAAGCCGCATCGGCTTGAACCACAAAGACCAACTCGACCCCAGTATCGGGCACTCCATACACAGCTAAGTGGTCTCGGAGTGCTCCTCGACTATGTGCAGCAATCGCCACACCAGCCATGACTAAACAGTTATATTTGACAACCTAACAGGGAGCACAAAAATGGGTCAGTTAACTAACCTTTTTTAATAACATCAAGCTTGAAAGAACCTATAAAACATTCAATATAGGAGGTATCACCGTCACATACGCTTCCGGAAGCGTACGCGAGGGGTTTGTGGACAAGCACAAGTACTACTCAAGCATCTCGCAGATAAGCTGCCCCACGGTGGTCGCGCCATGTCATAAGGTTTCTGCACATACACAGAGCTATGCACAGGAAAATGGGACCCCGGAATACAGTGGTTTGCCACCATATACCGTAGCACCCAAAAACCCCAACCCAACTAGCTTAGCATCCCATTAGCACCCAAGTACCAATGATTGGACAACCCAGAACACGGTATCTTTATCTCAGGACTCGCAGAAGCAAGAACACTCTTTCGTCACTCACTCGTACTTGTCCACAAGGTGCGTAGGAAGAGACACTGGATAGGTTAAAATGTTTATTCCAACTTACGTACTCTAATGTACAGTACACGTGTCAGTACTAATAGCATAATGCATATGACTAATATAAGCAGCATGGTTACAATTCCATAGAATACAAACGGGGAAAGCATCTCAGAGCTCAGTGGATAAACGTATAAATAACATTACCACCCTCCCCTTGCAGTAAGATAGTTTATTATAATAATAGAAGACCTCTGGGCTTTGACTAGCGAACCCTCATACCTCGGTCTCTAGATGCAGAATTACATCAGCAGACAATCACAGCTCTTCTCCCCGGAAAGGGTTCCTCCAAGTGTGTTAAGCGCTAGTAAACCGCAGTATTAAAAGCACACCAAATTCTTCATGGCAATTGCACCTAATGTTATGTCTGGGTGCGCGAGACTGGCCATATCAGGAAGAACCAAAATACATTGTTATGTGACCTTGTACATGTTTGTGCAGACCGAGCCCAAAAAGGTGAACAACAGAAAATGCAGACAGTGCAAAAGAACTTGGCACGAGCAAAGGGCGAGGGAGACCCGGCTCAGTGTAACGTGCGCAAAGAAAAGCAGCATGGCAGCCAGGCCTAGGCCAACATAACAAGGCAGGCAACAATCCACAAGACAAAGTGGGATCTCAAATATCTTCCTGTTATATTTCAACAGGAGCAGCCTGTCAGTTGATGCCTTTGTGTTCTACTGCAGCTTCCCAGAGTGTTCTAAAGAACAACTAGAGTGCTAACAGCCTTACTTATGACAAAAGTATGGCACACCTGAAGCCATCTTGATTGGAATAAACTGGTAACACTTAAAACATTTAATTTAAAAAGGAACAAAATGAGGGGGTTCATTTTGCCATAGAGATTATGGTTAGTGCTGCAAAAAGAAAATTTAGTGCATGTTTTAAGTGAGATCTCAAATCCTCATCTATTTCATTAGAAAATTCTGACATGCAGACTGAAACAATCACTTTCAATACCAGCAGTAGACTTCCAGTTAACTCCTTGGTGAGCAGTAGCTTTACTACAGTGATCTAATGAACAACTAGAGTAATAACATTCTGAATTTATGGCAAATGTGTGACACATCTGAATGCCTTCTTGATGGAATCAAAGTAAAAACTGAAAGCATTTCCTACTGAGGAGACTGCAGTAAATGAGGAAATTAGGAAACTTCATAACAAAGAAGTCTTCCAAGATGGCCACCAGTGAGAAAAGAGCCCAAATGTAGCACAAATATTATCCAGATGTAGCCCACATATAGCCCAATGACAAAAGTGTGCAAAACACTTTTTATTTTTAGTTTTTTGCAGTTTTATGTAGTGCAGACTGGTCAGGTATTGGAGCGTTGCATCTTAAAACATGACCCCCTACACTACAAAAACACCACTGCACTACCCTAAACCCTAAAACACTACCCCAGCACGACCCCTACACTACACAAGCACCACTGCACTATCCTAAACCCTAAAACACTACCCCCAGCATGACCCCCTACACTACACAAACACCACTGCACTACCCTAAACTCTAAAACACTACCCCAACACCACTGCACTAACCTAAATCCTAAAACACTACCCCCAGCACGACCCCTACACTACCCAAACACCACTGCACTACCCTAAAACATGACCCCCTACACTACACAAACACCACTGCACTACCCTAAACCCTAAAACACTACCCCCAGCACGACCCCCTACACTACACAAGCACCACTGCACTACCCTAAACCCTAAAACACTACCCCCAGCACGACCCCCTACACTACACAAACACCACTGCACTACCTTAAACCCTAAAACACTACCCCCAGCACGACCCCCTACACTACCCAAACACCACTGCACTAACCTAAATCCTAAAACACTACCCCCAGCACGACCCCCTACACTACCCAAACACCACTGCACTACCCTAAAACATGACCCCATACACTACACAAACACCACTGCACTACCCTAAACCCTAAAACACTACCCCCAGCATGACCCCTACACTACACAAGCACCACTGCACTACCCTAAACCCTAAAACACTACCCCAGCACGACCCCCTACACTGCCCGAACACCACTGCACTGCCCTAAACCCTGAAACACCAGCCCCTGCACGACCCCCTACACTGCCCGAACACCACTGCACTGCCCTAAACCCTGAAACACATACCCTAGCACGACCCCCTACACTGCCCGAACACCACTGCACTGCCCAAAACCCTGAAACACCACCCCTTCACGACCCCCTACACTGCCCGAACACCACTGCACTGCCCTAAACCCTGAAACACCACCCCCAGCATGACCCCTACACTGCCCGAACACCACTGCACTGCCCTAAACCCTGAAACACTACCCCCAGCAAGACCTCCTACACTGCCCGAACACCACTGCACTGCCCTAAACCCTGAAACATCACCCCCAGCAAGACCCCCTACACTGCCCGAACACCACTGCCCTAAACCCTGAAACACCACCCCCAGCACGACCCCTACACTGCCCGAACACCACTGCCCTAAACCCTGAAACACCACCCCCAGCACGACCCCCTACACTGCCCGAACACCACTGCACTGCCCTAAACCCTGAAACACCACCCCCAGCACGACCCCCTACACTGCACGAACACCACTGCACTGCCCTAAACCCCGAAACACTACCCCCAGCAAGACCCCCTACACTGCCCGAACACCACTGCCCTAAACCCTGAAACACCACCCCCAGCAAGACCCCCTACACTGCCCAAACACCACTGCACTGCACTAAACCCTGAAACACCAGCCCCAGCAAGACCCCCTACACTGCCCGAACACCACTGCACTGCCCTAAACCCTGAAACACCACCCCCAGCAAGACCCCCTACTCTGCCCGAACACCACTGCACTAAAGCCTGAAACACCACCCCCAGCAAGACCACCTACACTTGCCGAACACCATTGCACTGCCCTAAACCCTGAAACACCACCCCCTGCACGACCCCCTACACTGCCCAAACACCACTGCACTGCCTTAAACCCTGAAACACCACCCCTGCACGACCCCCTACACTGCCCGAACACCACTGCACTGCCCTAAACCCTGAAACACCACCCTCAGCACGACACCCTACACTGCCCGAACACCACTGCACTGCCCTAAACCCTGAAACACCACCCTCAGCACGACCCCCTACACTGCCCGAACACCACTGCACTGCCCTAAACCCTGAAACACCACCCCCTGCACGACCTCCTACACTGCCGGAACACCACTGCACTGCCCTAAACCCTGAAACACCACCCCCCGCACGACCCCTACACTGCCCGAACACCACTGCACTGCCCTAAACCCTGAAACATCAACCCCAGCAAGACCCCCTACACTGCCTGAACACCACTGCCCTAAACCCTGAAACACCACCCCTACACTGCACAAACACCACTGCACTGCCCTAAACCCTGAAACACCACCTCCAGCAAAACCCCTACACTGCCTGAACACCATTGCTCTGCCCTAAATCCTGAAACACTAGCCCCAGCACGACCCCCTACACTGCCCGAACACCACTGCACTGCCCTAAACCCTGAAACACCACCCCCAGCACGACCCCCTACACTGCCCAAACACCACTGCACTGCCCTAAACCCTGAAACACCAGCCCCAGCAAGACCCCCTACACTGCCCGAACACCACTGCACTGCCCTAGACTCTGAAACACCAGCCCCAGCAAGACCCCCTACACTGCCCGAACACCACTGACTGCCCTAAACCCTGAAACACCAGCCCCAGCATGACCCCCTACACTGCCCGAACACCACTGCACTGCCCTAAACCCTGAAACACCAGCCCCAGCACGACCACCTACACTGCCCGAACACCACTGCACTGCCCTAAACCCTGAAACACCAGCCCCAGCACGACCCCTACACTGCCCGAACACCACTGCACTGCCCTAAACCCTGAAACACCACCCCTGCAGCACCCCCTACACTGCCCGAACACCACTGCACTGCCCTAAACCCTGAAACACCACCCCTGCAGCACCCCCTACACTGCCCGAACACCACTGCACTGCCCTAAACCCTGAAACACCACCCCAGCACGACCCCCTTTACTGCCCGAACACCACTGCACTGCCCCAAACCCTGAAACACCACCCCAGCACGACCCCCTACACTGCCCGAACACCACTGCCCTAAACCCTGAAACACCACCCCCTGCACGACCCCCTACACTGCCCGAACACCACTGCACTGCCCTAAACCCTGAAACACCACCCCCTACACTGCCCAAACACCACTGCACTGCCCCTAAACCCTGAAACACCAACCCCAGCACGACCCCCTACACTGCCCGAACACCACTGCACTGCCCTAAACCCTAAAACACCACCCCCAGCATTACCCCCTACACTGCCCAAACACCACTGCACTGCCCTAAACCCTAAAATACTACCCCCAGCACAACCCCCTACACTACCCGAACACGACTGCACTGCCCTAAACCCTCAAACACTCCCCCAGAACGACCCCCTACACTACCCGAACACCACTGCACTGCCCTAAACCCTAAAACACTCCCCCAGCACGACCCCCTACACTACCCGAACACCACTGCACTGCCCTAAACCCTAAAACACTCCCCCAGCACGACCCCCTACACTACCCAAACACCACTGCACTGCCCTAAACCCTAAAACACTACCCCCGCATGACCCCTACACTACCCAAACACCAATGCACTACCCTAATCCCTAAAACACTACCCCCGCATGACCCCTACACTACCCTAAACCCTAAAACACTACCCCCGCACGACTCCCTACACTACCCAAAGACCACTGCACTACCCTAAACCCTAAAACACGACCTCCTACACTACACAAACACCACTGCACTACCCTAAACCCTAAAACACTACCCCCTACACTACACAAACACCACTGCACTACCCTAAACCCTAAAAAACTACCCCAGCACGAACCACTACACTACCCAAACACCACTGCACTACCCTAAACCCTAAAGAACTACCCCCAGCAGTACCCCTACACTACCCAAACACCACTGCACTACCCTAAACCCTAAAACACTACCCCCAGCAGTACCCCCTACACTACCCAAACACCACTGCACTACCCTAAATCACTACCCCCAGCACGACCCCCTACACTACCCAAACACCACTGCACTACCCTAAACCCTAAAACACTACCCCCAGCACGACCCCTACACTACCCAAACACCACTGCACTACCCTAAACCCTAAAACACTCCCCCAGCACGACTCCCTACACTACCCAAACACCACTGCACTACCCTAAACCCTAAATCTACCCCCAGCATGACCCCCTACACTACACAAACACCACTGCACTGCCCTAAAACACTACCCCCAGCACGACCCTCTTCACTACCTAAACACAACTGCACAATTTGTTACAGGCGTTGCAATGCAGGCCTGTGGTGCTTACTGGAAGTACCAAGTGGGCTAGTTGGGCCCCAGGGACCCTCAGGATTCAAGGTGACCTAATCCCCCAACTTAAAACGCACCACGGGGCGCGTTTGCACAGTGGTGAAGGGAGGGGCGGGGCCTCAGGTGACATGTACGCAAACACGCCCTGTGGTGCGTTTTAAGTTGGGGAATTAATTCCCTTTGAATCCTGAGGGACCCTGGGGGCCAACTAGCCCACCAGGTACCTTCAGTAAGCACAACAGAGTTGCGTTGCAGAGAGGTGAAAAAGGTGCGTGGCCTCGGAACGCCTCTCTGCAACTCAGCTCTGTGGTCCTAACTGTAGGTACCTGGGGGGCTAGTTGGGCCCCAGGGACCCTCAGAATTCAAGGGGACTTAATCCCGCAACTTAAAACGCGCCACGGGTGCGTTTGCACACATGTCACCTCAGGCCCCCTCCCTTCACCACTGTGCAAACGCGCCCTGTAGCGCGTTTTAAGAGGTAGTTTTAATTCCCTGCCCTATTATGTACTAGGGACTTGCAGAGGAGGTCATGCTAATCACAGGGGTACCCCAACGCATAGTGTTCCCTAGTGTATGTAGGTGTTTTCACTGTATTCTAAGTGTCTTTTAGCATAGCACTGGCTCTGGTTAGTCAGAGTCAGTTACCACCAGTACCCGTCTGAAAAAGTTGTGGGCACAGGATGATTTTGCAACAAGGCCTCTTTCTGCTCCTCTGTTGGTTCTTTCTGCACATCTTTTGCTTCTTTCTATGCGTTTTTTCTTCTTTCTTCACATGTCCTACCTCTGTAGGCATAGTTAGAAACAAGCATTTAAAAAACCTTTGAAATTCACTTAAAAATCATAGGTTTCAGGCACGTTATAGTTAGAAATTAGCATTTAAAAAACCTTTGAAATTCACTGAAAAAACCATAGGTTTCAGACACGTTATAGTTAGAAATTAGCATTTAAAAACCTTTGAAATTCACTGAAAAAAACATAGGTTTTAGGGACAGTTATAGTTAGTTGGACATTTCACTCGTACAAAACCATAGAAATTCCCCCGTTATAGTTAGTTCAGCTAACTATAACTCTCGCCCCGCAATGCACTGCTGATGACGTCACATATTACATCACTCATGACATGGTCAGTGACATCACTGATGACATCACTGATGACATCTCAAATGACATCACTGATGACATCATCCATGTGATAATTTCATGCATCTTCTCATACCCTAATATAACTTTTGATACACCCACTCTAAATTACAGACTGCCATTCTCAAAACCATAGACACTCCAACACCAAAACTACATACCCACTCACTGATTCTTAGGTCTACACACACATCCACTCACTCACCCGTACAGTCACTCATACTTAGTCACTCAGTACAGGACTATCATATGCACTCATACACCTATATAAACACTCACACACCGCCACTCATCCATAGAGGTACTCACACACCTAGTCAGTCATGCAAAAAACTTAATCACACACCCATTTACTCACCTATACAGTTATACACACACCAGCTCACTTACTCATACAAATACTAGCACATTCTTACGCTCTTATACAATCACTGATACAAGTACACACTCATCCATACAGCCACTCTCACAATCACACACTCTCACTTATAGCCATTTATATACTCCAACACACATATATACTGCCTTTCACATATGTAGTTACTCACACATGTACCACTGAGATATACATTCAATCACTAACACACCCATACACACACTCACCCACCCATACAGTCCATCACAGATGCACTCTTGAAACCATGCACCCAGTGAATCACCAACTCACACATCTATGCACAGAGTCACACACACCCCACCCACACAAACACTCAGGCACCCATACAGATACTCAGACAATCAATCAATAACCCATGTAGACACTCATGTAGCTATTCAGAAAGCCATGCAGCCGCTTACAAACCAACAGACAGACGGATACAGACATTCACACAGTTTAGTCACTAACCCATGCATTCAGTAAGATACATTTAATCACTCACTTGTAGAGTCAGTCACTCATGTACTAAATCATCCATTCAGACACTTATACACCCACTCATTCTTCAATACGCCTTTCCCTATATATATTAAACATATTTAAACTTTACAGAAACACACAGTCACTGGATGATGTCATCAGTGATGTCATCAGTGATGTCATCAGTGATGTCATTTGAGATGTCATCAGTGATGTCATCAGTGATGTCACTGACCATGTCATGAGTGATGTAATATGTGACGTCATCAGCAGTGTATTGCGGAGGCGCGAGTTATAGTTAGCTGAACTAACTATAACGGGGAATTTCTATGGTTTTGTACGAGTGAAATGTCCAACTATCTATAACTGTCCCTAAAACCTATGGTTTTTTCAGTGAATTTCAAAGGTTTTTTAAATGCTAATTTCTAACTATAACGTGTCTGAAACCTATGGTTTTTTCAGTGAATATATATATATATATATATATATATTTCTCGAAACTCCTTCTTCTTGTCTTGCCAAGGAAAAACGGAACAGACACCACTTTTTTTTGTGCTGCGTTATTTTATTTTTCGTGCATTGGCCGCCATGACGCGTTTCGGGCTTCACAGAGCCCTTGATCACATGACTAGCCACATAGTTTCTCCCATTTTTAAAGTGACAGTCTGCTAAATTGATGTGATGAACATAAAAAACATACTTTCAACATCAAGTACTGCATTACTCATAGGTATAACATTGTTATGTTACATCTCATAATATTACGTTGAATTTGTTCATTTAATAAAATAATTCAATTTATAAAATGATAAAACGGGTTTGGCTGTTATATCTGTAAAATACATTTGTTAAGACACAGTAAAAATATGATAAAACCACTCTCATCCAACAACGTCTTAAATACTGATAACGTATTGTCGTTGTAGATGTATTATGAATATACCCCATTTTTATATATAAGGGTATTTAGGAAACCCATGCATTGTGCAAATATGCAATATAAATAACTGTATAAATACAAGTTAAAAACATGCCATGATTACATTAAAAGACATTATTTTTGTTATATATATATATAATAACTAGTTTCCTAGTTATAAATGTTAGTTTTTGAGTTACGGCTGGTTTACATTTTACTGTGTCAATAGATGGTTAAATATTTGGCCTAAACCTGATTTTTTAGTTGTGTTACAAATTATTGTATCATTCTATACAGTACAATGATAACGTGCAAAATGGTGCAAATAAAGTGCAAAGTGTTTTTATGCTAGCCAGCATAATATTTACAGTATATAGAGTGTCACCGTGCGTGTATACAATGTCATTGTGTCATGAGCCCATGAACACTAATGACAGAGAAACTGTTATGAGAGGGAGGAGGTATACAATAAAAACCATAAATATATAAACCTATTATTTTAAAATCCAATAATATGTTGTTAGATATTTAAAAAAATCACTACCTCGCTTACAACCATGTATATAGATCTTCCGTAGTATTTAATCCATGCGTATTTTTGCTGTCCAATTCTAAAATCAGTTTAGTTTCTAAACGTCTGAGTATGGCTTCTCTGTTCCCTCCTCTTCATAGAGGGGGAACATTATCGATTACGTAGTACTTCAACTCTGTCAGATTTTTATTATGGATCTCGTTGAAGTGACGGGCCACCGGATATGAACTATCATTATTGGATATAGCCCTTAGATGTTGTAAGATCCTCTTGTGTACTGGGAGGCGGGTGCTTCCCACGTATTTAAGTCCGCAAGTACACTCTAATACGTATACTGCATACTCTGATTTACATGTTAGAAACTTATTGATTTTAATGGGTTTATCTTTGAAGCCTGTATTGTAAGATGTTTTATTCTCCCCGTATTTACAGGCCTTACACATTGTGCATCTGAAAAAACCCTTACGATTGTTGAGCCAACTGGTATTTTTGGACAGCTCGGGGCTACTACTGACTAAGTAGTCACTGGTACTGCATGCTTTTCTAAAAGTGACTATAGGTGATGAAGGCATTTTATCCCCTATTATGGGGTCACTTTGGATCATGTGCCAGTTCTTTTTGATGATTTGTCTAATGTTATCTCTTTGTTTACTGTAAGTTAGGATTAACCTTGGACTGTTTACCTTATCATCAGTCCTTGCGGCTAGTTTCAATTTACTCTTAGATGGTTTGAATAGTAGGTCCTCACGTGATTTGGCCTTTGTTCGTTCTATGGCTTGATCTATGCTATGTGCCGAATAGCCTCTAGCAAGAAAGCGTTGTTTGCAGCTTTGTTGTGCTCGGTGTAAATCACTATCGGTACTGCAGATCCTACGTATTCTTAAGAGTTCTCCGTAAGGGATACTGCTTATGGTGTGTTTCGGATGAAAGCTACTAGAATGTAATATAGTATTACCAGCTGTAGGTTTTCGATGGAAACGTGTCTGTATGGAATTGTCTTGAATATACGTCTCTACATCTAAAAAACAAATACTATTAGCACTTATTTCATGGGTGAAGTGCAAATTTAAATCATTCACATTCAATCTACTTATGAGACTTTCCGCGCTTTGTTTATCCCCCCTCCACACAATAAACAAATCATCTATATATCTAATACATTTCACGATATTTTCGGACCATTCATTTTTGTGCATTGTTCTTACAATCTTTTCCTCCCACCACCCCATGTGGAGACAGGCGTAGCTGGGCGAAAAACTAGCGCCCATAGCTATGCCTCTCTCCTGGTGGTACACTTGCTGTTGAAACAAAAAATAGTTGTTATTTAACCAAAACTTAGTAAGGTCCAAAAGCATCCTGTTGTGTGTGTGGAATTCTATAGGTCTCATATTCAGATAATATTCTAGTGCTCTCATTCCATCTCTATGATGGATGGATGTATATAGATTTGAAACATCCATAGATATTAATAAATAATCCTCTTGCCAATCAATTTCTTGTATTTTCCTTAGGAAATCTGTAGTGTCATGTATATATGATGGAAGTGTTCGTACATGATGTTGAAGAAATGAGTCTATATATATTGACACATTTTCCACCAGGCTCTGGTTGGCCGAGATTATTGATCTACCCGGAGGTCGCAGTCTGTCTTTGTGAATCTTTGGGATAAAGTAAATGCCTGGCATTATGGGATGATCATTCTTCATAAACTTAAATTCATCTTGATTAATCAAACCCAAACTTTTCCATGCCACTAGTTTCTTACAAAGTTCTTCCTGAATGGTTTTAATTATTCCTCTGGAACTTATTTTGTAGCAATCCCGATCACACAATTGTCATAGTGCCTCCTCCAGATATTGGCTCTTAGGCCAAATGACCACATTTCCACCTTTATCAGAGTTACGGATTACAATAGAATCGTTCTCCCGTAATTTTTTCATAAGTAGATGATATTTTTGTAGTCTTGAATTATGTCTGTATTTTTGATTGTTTATTTTGACATTAAGTTTTCTGATTTCAGTAGTTATAGTCTCATTGAATGTGTCAATTGAATCACGAGTCATTATGGGCACAAACTTTGATTTTGGTTTGAAGTTGGTAACTGGGGCAGCATTAGTACTGATGCCTAATCTTCCCATTACCTGTTGGGTGGAATTCCCCCGATCATTTTCCGACTCTTCGTCTTCATTTTGCAATGCGTTCAAATCAGATAATAAGTTGATGTCTCCAGCTGTTAATGCTGCCTCCCCGCTTACACACACTGTTGTTGTTATAGATGCTTGTATTTTGTGGGCATTTATTAGATGGAACTTTTGAAGTTTGATTTTTCTAATATATTTGTTCACGTGTTTGCGGGTAGTTGAAATTACTTTCCGCACAATATGTTAATCCTAAGGACAAGAGCTGTTTCTCCGCTAGGTCAAGATTTATGTTGGCCAGATTGACAACGGAGTTTTCATTAGGCATAGAATCACTTATTTGTTGTTGCGCCAACCCTTCTTGTTCGATTTCTTGTTGTTTTTTGGTGTGTTCTCGCCGCTTTTTTCTTCTGTCGCGGCGCTTGGCGTTTCTCCTTTGTTTTGATAGGAGTTTTGCTTCCTGGGACGAAGGGTTTGGCGCCGCTCCTCTCTTAAAAAATTAAGCTCTTCTACCAGAGTGTGCTTCCTTTTTGTAAATTTTGTGCCTCCTGATGCCGAAGGAATTGTTTCTGATTCTGACTCAATTTCCACAGTTGAGCTTATATCCGATATTGAGGATGCAGTTTGTAGTTCTTTACTTGTTCCAGCTGTCACGATGGTATCACTGCGATATTTACTGGATTTATTTGCCGCTTTAGCTGCATCATATTTTCTCGAAAATGTGAATATTTGTCCTTGCTCATAATCATTTTTGTCGCGCTGGAATTTGCGTTGTTTAATGACATCTTCTTCCTTCTTCAAACGCGACAACATTTCCTCTCTCATTTTATGCCCTGCATCTTCTCCTTCACGTGTTCCAATTTGTAACTCAATTGCATCTATTGTTTTTGTATTTCGATTCTATCGACCTCCGCATATCTCACTAATATTTCCACTAGTTTCCTGGATGATTCAAGGTTGCATTCCCCCCAGTCTCTTAACATGTTATATGGCCTCTTTTGAACAATGGGCACGGAGCAGCCCATCAACTTGTCAACAGATACACAGAAAGAGGCCCAATGCCGGAGGTAAGACATTTATTTCTGGCACAGCAGCACATCAGGTCTCTTAGTCCTTACGCGTTTCGGCGTTGAAAGCCTTGAACACAGGTGGAGACAATCTAAAACAAAGTGCATTTGTGCTTGCTTTTTTAACCTTGAGGTCACATGGCAGTGTCTTTTAAAATACAAGTCCCAGAATGCATGTACCAGTATTAGGGTATATGGCATGGAGTCTTAATAGCTCTTCTTTTCTTTTAGGTGTCAAAAAATACATTCGTGGTAAATGCAAAAGTCACTGTTAAAATCTTTAACACGCCGTCATGTGAATGATTATTTTCTGCAAGTGCTCACATTTAGACGGTAGCCAGGAAAATGCCCTTCCTCCGGCACGATCAGAGTGGGACGTCAACCCCTCTGAATCTCTTCCTCGGTTGTCACAATTTCACTACATTAGCTTCCTCCATAGGCGTGTGACTGGCGAGTGGGTCATGCTCCCGATTTAATGACAAAAAACAGCCTCCGAGCACAAGGAGCCCCCGACCCTTCAGGGCGGCCTCTTTTGAACAATGGGCACGGAGCAGCCCATCAACTTGTCAACAGATACACAGAAAGAGGCCCAATGCCGGAGGTAAGACATTTATTTCTGGCACAGCAGCACAAGTTGATGGGCTGCTCCGTGCCCATTGTTAAAAAGAGGCCGCCCTGAAGGGTCGGGGGCTCCTTGTGCTCGGAGGCTGTTTTTTGTCATTAAATCGGGAGCATGACCCACTCGCCAGTCACACGCCTATGGAGGAAGCTAATTTAGTGAAATTGTGACAACCGAGGAAGGGATTCAGAGGGGTTGACGTCCCACTCTGATCGTGCCGGAGGAAGGGCATTTTTCCTGGCTACCGTCTAAATGTGAGCACTTGCAGAAAATAATCAGTCACATGACGGCGTGTTAAAGATTTTAACAGTGACTTTTTTGCATTTACCACAAATGTATTTTTCGACACCTAAAAGAAAAGAAGAGCTATTAAGACTCCATGCCATATACCCTTACTACTGGTACATGCATTCTGGGACTTGTATTTTAAAAGACACTGCCATGTGACCTCAAGGTTAAAAGAGCAAGCACAAATGCACTTTGTTTTAGATTGTCTCCACCTGTGACCAAGGCTTTCAACGCCGAAACGCGTAAGGACTAAGAGACCTGATGTGCTGCCGTGCCAGAAATAAATGTCTTACCTCCGGCATTGGGCCTCTTTCTGTGTATCTGTTGACAAGTTGATGGGCTGCTCCGTGCCCATTGTTCAAAAGAGGCCGCCCTGAAGGGTCGGGGGCTCCTTGTGCTCGGAGGCAGTTTTTTGTCATTAAATCGGGAGCATGACCCACTCGCCAGTCACATGCCTATGGAGGAAGCTAATGTAGTGAAATTGTGACAACCGAGGAAGGGATTTAGAGGGGTTGACGTCCCACTCTGATCGTGCCGGAGGAAGGACATTTTTCCTGGCTACCGTCTAAATGTGAGCACTTGCAGAAAATAATCATTCACATGACGGCGTGTTAAAGATTTTAACAGTGACTTTTTTGCATTTACCACAAATGTATTTTTCGACACCTAAAAGAAAAGAAGAGCTATTAAGACTCCATGCCATATACCCTTACTACTGGTACATGCATTCTGGGACTTGTATTTTAAAAGACACTGCCATGTGACCTCAAGGTTAAAAGAGCAAGCACAAATGCACTTTGTTTTAGATTGTCTCCACCTGTGATCAAGGCTTTCAACGCCGAAACGCGTAAGGACTAAGAGACCTGATGTGCTGCTGTGCCAGAAATAAATGTCTTACCTCCGGCATTGGGCCTCTTTCTGTGTATCTGTTGACAAGTTGATGGGCTGCTCCGTGCCCATTGTTCAAAAGAGGCCGCCCTGAAGGGTCGGGGGCTCCTTGTGCTCGGAGGCTGTTTTTTGTCATTAAATCGGGAGCATGACCCACTCGCCAGTCACACGCCTATGGAGGAAGCTAATGTAGTGAAATTGTGACAACCGAGGAAGGGATTCAGAGGGGTTAACGTCCCACTCTGATCGTGCCGGAGGAAGGGCATTTTTCCTGGCTACCGTCTAAATGTGAGCACTTGCAGAAAATAATCATTCACATGACGGCGTGTTAAAGATTTTAACAGTGACTTTTTTGCATTTACCACGAATGTATTTTTCGACACCTAAAAGAAAAGAAGAGCTATTAAGACTCCATGCCATATACCCTTACTACTGGTACATGCATTCTGGGACTTGTATTTTAAAAGACACTGCCATGTGACCTCAAGGTTAAAAGACCAAGCACAAATGCACTTTGTTTTAGATTGTCTCCACCTGTGATCAAGGCTTTCAACGCCGAAACGCATAAGGACTAAGAGACCTGATGTGCTGCTGTGCCAGAAATAAATGTCTTACCTCCGGCATTGGGCCTCTTTCTGTATATAAATATATATATATATATATATATATATATATATATATATATATATATATATATAAAATTCTATTCGTGGAAAACAAGCTGTCATACAATACAAGTGGTTCAATAGTGACTGTTGTGACATAAAGTGATATAGGTGAAGGACTGAAAAAAGCAATAATACATAAATAACACAAATGAGTGGCCAATCTATTTAAATCCAAGTGTATGATTACAGTGGTAACCTGAACATTCAGTTATTAATGGTTACACTGTTGTCGGACATGAGAGAATAATACGTTGACGTTTCAACCCAAAATACTATAAGGACAAAGCAAACACAAGGAGGGGTCCTTTGCTCACTTTGCCACTGGATTCAAGCTATCATGGCTGATGAAGGCTGTTAGCCCGAAACCGGTCCCAGGAAGCTTGTTTCCGGTCCAGGGAAGACATGGCTTGGCAGTTCGGGCTGGACTGTTCCCATGAGGCACAGGGTCAAGATTGATTTGCATATAGCTGTGTCTGAACTGGGGTGGTGAAGTGAGTTAAAGAACGATGATGGATTCAAACCAGATCTGTGACTGGTCCATCCATCATCTCCTTGTGTTTGCTTTGTTCTATAAGGACATCACGGTGGGTCTTCTTCAGGACAAAAGGGGGTTTGACAGCCGGGTAGTGGATCAATGAACTGCTCCAATCTTGGATGGAGTGCATGCAAAGGAGCGTCTTGTCAGGGCATCATATGGAGATAGAAAAGTCCATCAGGGTGTGTTCCTCTCAAAGTAGGAACAAGTCGTGGGTCCTTCTCCCAAAAGGTATTAAGTTGACTGGTAATGCAGCGAAGAGGCCACTGGCAAGTAGTGAAGTCCGGGACTGTGAAGCGGTCGAATCATGAACCGTGGTTACCATTTCAGGTCTTTCTATTTAGCCGCGATTTTCTCTCGGTAACAGTGAATGTGACCGTGTAATGGAATTGCAGAGATTTGCAATACGGACCTTCTCCTGGCGTGGCGTGGTTGGCAAAGGTATGCATCCTGCCCAAGCAGAAACCACAATCCTAGTCAGGTTAAGTCACAACACACCCTAATTTATTCTGTGCTCACCCTCTGGTAGCTTGGAACAAAGCAGTCAGTCTTAACTTAAGAAGCACTATGGAAAAGTATTTGTGGAATGCTCCAAACAGTAACACAATGAAAATACCACAAAAGGACTCCACACCAGGTTAGAACAGTATAGCTTAATTTTTATAACTAAAACAAGATAAAAACAACAAAAATCAATTAAGTAAAACTTGAGATATGAATTTTTAAAGAATAAACTGTAAAATAGCGCTTAGAAGCATTAAGCGCTTAAACGAGACATTTGGTCGCACCAGACCTAGACAAAGCCAAGAGTTCAGGCCAACTGTGATGGAGCGCAGGCCCGATAAAGGGGCCCAGTGAGGCCCACTGAACAAAAGTACCTTAATCCTGGTTTGCGTCAACCAAGATGCGGGGTGCAGCACAGCGATGTGTTGGTGTTCCCGACACAGTTGGGGTGATATGTCAATTTTCTCCATGCAATGGTGGCAACGCAATAGTTCCGAAGGTGATGCGCTGGTCCCAAGATGCAGCGGCTCTGTAGGCCAGGTGCCGGGCTTCTCCACACAGCATAGGTGAGGGTTTGATCTTCTCCACACACTGGCGGCGATGTGTTGGTTCCACAGCAGCGGTTCCAAAGGCGATGCGTTGGTTCCAAGGGAGATGCACCGGTCCTGTTCCCACAACAGTGGAGATGCATCGATTCTGCTCACGCAGCAGAGGACGAATCCGTTCTGGTGGAGGAATATATGACGATACATCGCATGGCAACACAACGCATTCCATTACAACACGGTTGTAACAACGCAAGTGCTGTTACAATGTGTTACCATTACAACGCACACTTTTACCACGCATATGCCTTTACCACGCATGCCATTACAATGCAAAGGCATGCGTGGTAAAGGCATTGACTTAGTAAAAGTGGTTAAGGTAAGTAATGGTGTATATATCTATATATATCTATATATATATGTTTAGATATACGCACACACACACACACATATAAATATATATATATATAGCTATATATATATATTATCTACTGGCGGTCGCCAGTAGATAGTTATAGTTAGGACCTAGTTTCCATAGGAAAAGCGTTTTTTCTTTTCCCAATAACTTTTGCGCTGGAAGACGAATCTTCGCGAAATTTTCAAAACTAGTGGGGCGCTCCGGTCAGCTCCTGTCTTGAAAGTTTTGGCGTGATTCGCCAAGCGGGGGCCGAGAAAAAAGGGGGGTCCCAAAACGTGTTTTCTCCATGTTATTTTCCATAGGAAACTTTAGACACGGTTACAGCTCGAACTGCTGAACGGAATTACACCAAATTTGGCAAAAAGGTAGCCCTTGGTTCAGAAAGAGCCCTTTTTGTTAAATGGTGTAAATCCGTTCAGTAGTTCCTGAGAAATTAAAAAAAAAGAGGTCGGAAAATCAATTTCCCATTGGAAACTTTAGACACGGCTACAGCTCGAACTGCTGAACGGAATTACACCAAATTTGGCAAAAAAGGTAGCCCTTGGTTCAGAAAGAGCCCTTTTTTAAATGGTGTAAATCCGTTCAATAGTTGCTGAGAAAATCAAAAAATAAAAGTTTCGATATCTAGAGGCGCAGTGGATCCGCAGACCCTCCCGACCACGAGCTTTATTCTAATTGGCTGTCAACACTTCCTGGTTTGGAGTGTTAGAACCGGGTCACAAGAGAACAGGGAAACAAATGCGAAAAACAAGAAAAGGGGGCAGGGTAGAAACACCCTGACCCCTCAGGCCTGCTCAGGGGGTCCCACAAGGACCCCCAGGGCCAAAAAAAGCATTTAAAAAAAAAAAAAATAGGCGAAATTCGCGCTGGGGTCGCGAATTCCGCCGACATTTTAAAAAAAATGAAGCGCGGGCTCCCGCGCCTCATTTAATTGAGGCCCCCGGGTGGGCCAGGTCCCGGGGGCATTTCCAACAAATATATGCGGGGGCCCGCGGGGGCCCCCGCAGCCCTGGGGACTAGCCCACCAGGTACCTTCAGTTTGCGCCACAGAGCTGCGTTGCAGAGAGGTGTAAAAAGGGGCGTGGCCTCAGACCACTTCTCTGCAACGCAGCTCTGTGGCGCAAATTGAAGGTACATGGTTGGCTAGTTGGCCCCCAGGGACCCTCAGGATTGAAGGGGAATTAATTCCCCAACATACATCGCGCCAGGGGGCGCGTTTGCACAGTGGTGGAGGGAGGGGGTGGGCCTGATATCGCAAGTGTGCAAATGAGCCCCCTGGCGCGTAGTAACTTGGGGGATTAAGTCCCCTTCAATCCTGAGGGTCCCTGGGGGCCAACTATCCCACCAGGTACCTTCAGTTTGCGCCACAGAGCTGAGTTGCAGAGAGGTGTAAAAAGGGGCGTGTCCTCAGACCACCTCTCTACAACGCAGCTCTGTGGCGCAAATTGAAGGTACATGGTGGGCTAGTTGGCCCCCAGGGACCCTCAGGATCGGAGGGGACTTAATCCCCCATGTAGAACGCACCAGCGGGTGCGTTTGCAGAGTGCTGCAGGGAGGGGTGGGGCCTGATATAACAAGTTAGCAATTCTGCTGTGTGGGATTTACTGGAGGTAATAAAAGGGTAGTTGGCCACCAAGGTTGACGTTGGGGGCTAACTATCCCTCCTGTTACGTCCGCTAAATCCCACACAGTGGGATTGCTAAAAGGTGTTTGAAGGCCATGCTCGCCTTTCTGCACCACTCTGCAAACGCGACTGCTATGTTATAGATAGAAATTAGCATTTAAAAAACCTTTGAAATTCACTGAAAAAACCATAGGTTTCAGGCACGTTATAGTTAGAAATTAGCATTTAAAAAACCTTAGAAATTCACTGAAAAAACCATAGGTTTCAGGGACGTTATAGTTAGTTGGATATTTCACTCATATAAAACCATAGAAATTCCCCTGTTATAGTTAGTTCAGCTAAGTATAACTCGCGCCCCCGCAATGCACTGCTGATGACGTCACATATTACATCATTCATGACATGGTCAGTGACATCACTGATGACATCACTGATGACATCTCAAATGACATCACTGATGACATCACTGATGACATCATCCAGTGACTGTGTGTTTCTGTAAAGCTTAAATATGTTTTATATATATGCCAAGGTGTATTGAAGAATGAGTGGGTGTATAAGTGTCTGGATGAAGGATTTAGTAGGTGTGTGACTGACTGTATAAGTGAGTGATTAAATGTGTCTTACTGAATACATGCGTTAGTGACTAAACTGTCTGAATGTGTGCATCAGTATGTCTGATGTTGTGTAAGCTGCTGCATGTGTTGCTCAGTAGCTACATGAGTGTCTATATGGGTTATTGATTGGTTGCCTGAGTATTTGTATGGGAGACTGAGTGTGTGTGTGGGTGGGTGGGAGGTGTGTGACTCTGTGCATAGATGTGTGAGTGGTTGATTCACTGGATGTATGGGTTCAAGATTGCATGTGGAAACAGCTGTATGGGTGGGTGAGTGTGTGTATGGGTGTGTTTGTGAGAGATTGGATGTCTCAGTGGTACATGTCCAAGTAACTACATATGTAAAAGGCAGTGTATGTGAGAGTTGGATTATATAAATGACTATATGTGAGAGTCAGTGATTGTGAGAGTGGCTGTATGGATGAGTGTGTACTTGTCTCAGTGATTGTATAAGAGAGTAAGTATGTGTTAGTATATGTTTGAATAAGTGAGGTGGTGTGTGTATAACTGTATAGCTGAGGAAATGGGAGTGTGATTGATTCTTTGCATGACTGACTAGGTGTGTGAGTAACTCCATGGGTGAGTGGCGGTGTGTGAGTGTCTGTATAGGTGTATGAGTGCATATGATAGTGTTGTATTGATGAGTGACTGTATGTATGAGTGATTGTATGGGTAAATGAGTGGATGTGTGTGTAGACCTAGGAATCAGTGAGTGCGTATGTAGTAACTGGTATTGGTGTGTCGATGGTTTCGAAAATGGTAGTCTGTATTTTACAGTGGGTGTATCAAAGGTTATATTAGAGTGTGAGGAGGTGCATCAGATTTTCACGTGGATGATGTCACCAGTGATGTCATCAGTGATGTCATTTGAGATGTCATCAGTGATGTCATCAGTGATGTCACTGACCATGTCATGAATGATGTAATATGTGACGTCATCAGCAGTGCATTGCGGGGCGCGAGTTATACTTAGCTGAACTAACTATAACGGGGGAATTTCTATGGTTTTATATGAGTGAAATGTCCAACTAACTATAACGTCCCTGAAACCTATGGTTTTTTCAGTGAATTTATATATATATATACACACATATATATATGTGTGTTTTTTTAATACCCCTAAAACCCCAAAATTACCCTTAGTACCCCAATAACCATACCCCTAATATTACCCTTCCCACCCCAATACCCATACCCCCTGAACCCTAAAATTACCCTTCCCATCCCAAAACCCATACCCACCCTGAACCCTAAAATTACCCTTGGCACCCCAAAACCCAAACCCACCCTGCACCCTAAAATTACCTTGGGCACCCCAAAACCCATACCCACCCTGAACCCTAAAATTACCCCTACACCCCAAAACTCATACCCACCCTGAACCCTAAAATTATCCTTAGCACCCCAAAACCTAAACCAACCCTGAACCCTAAAATTACCCCTACACCACAAAACCCATACCTACCCTGAACCCTAAAATTACCCTTGGCACCCCAAAACCCACACCCACCATGAACCCTAAAATTACCCCCACACCCCAAAACCCAAACCCACCCTCAACCCTATACTTACCTTATACTTACATGTAAAACATTCATGCCTTTACAACGAAATTGGTTGTAAAGGCATGCCTGGTTAAGGCACATGCGTTGTAATGCCATGCGTTGTAATGGCATTGCGATGTGATGGTACTTGCGTTGTGATGGCATGCGTTCTAATGGCATGCGTTGTAGTGAATTCATTGTAATGACTGTTTCCCCTGCTGGAGCAAACACCCTAGGCCCACTTCCAAGGGCCAAGGACAGGGGTGCCATCACTTGGCAGGGCAGACTCACAGATTGCAGAGTCCAGGTGTAGAAGCAGGATGGATGGAAGTCTTTTATGTCCCTGAGACTTCAAATCAGGAGTCAAGCCAGCAAGCCCCTGGAATCACTCTGCATTCAAGTGATGCAAATCCAGTCCTTCTCAGCCAGGCAGGAAAACAGCAGGCAGCAGGGCAGCACAGTAAGGCAGGAGTCAAGCAAAACAGCAGTCCAGCAGAGTGGCAGTCATTTCAGCAGCACAGCAGGTCTTCTTCCAGACCTCACTACAGAGGGGTATGTAGGCCTTTGTGTGTGGACACGACACAGCCTATTCCGGTGTGAGTGTGATGCTCTGCCCAGCTCCTCCCTCCCATTTCCCAGGATGGCCTATCAAGTCACATCTATGCTCCATTTGTGTGCAGCTCTCTAGAAGGAATACACAAAGCCCAGCTGCCACCCAACTCAGACTGAACAGAGACAGGCCGCAAGCACCAAATGGCTAAAGTAAGAAAATGCCAACTTTGTATAAGTGGCATTTTCAGAACTGCAATTTAAATTACGACTTCATCATAAATTGTGAATTTTAATTGTGATTCCAGAGACACCACACTTGGGGGTCTTATATCTTCCTAATTGGAATTACACTTATAAAATGTAATAAGGTAATCCCAATGTTATCCTTGCAATAGGGAGAAACGACTTTGGGAGTTTTTCATTACCAAGAGATGAAAAGCCTAAAAGTACATGTCTTGCCTTTTAAATACATTGCACCCTGCCCTGTGGGTTATTTAGGGTCTACCTTAGGGGTGACTTATATGTATAAAATTGGAAGGTTTGGGCTTGGCAAAAAGGGATATTTTGCCAGGTCGACAATGCAGAGTAAACTGCACACAGAGGCTATGCAATAGCAGGCCTGAGACATGGTTAGAGGGCTACTTAAGTGGGTGGCACAAGCTGTGCTGCAGGCCTACTAGTAGCATTTAATTTACAGGCCCCGGGCACATGTAGTGCCACTTTACTATGGACTTCTATGTCATTTAAATATGCCAATTGGGTATGAGCTAATATTACCATGTTTGGACGAGAGAGCACATGCATTTTAGCACTGGTTAGCAGAGGCATAGAGCTCAGATTCCTAAAGCCAATAAAAACGAGGTCAGAAAAAGAGGAGGAGGAAGGCAAAACATTTGGAGTGACACTTCAGAAAGGGCCATTTTCCAACAAGGTACAAAAAGCTTTAACTGGGAGACATGAAGGGTACGGTGATTCTTAGAAAAGTTAGGAAGACTGAGCATAAAGGTGACTGAATTGATTTGTTTTGTTATAACAAAGGGCTCAAAGAATCAAGGATGAAATAGGACTGGCTACTTTCGAGTGGGCAAGGCAACCAAATGTTCTCTCTCACATTAAAGTTTGGAACCGGTCATCTTAACTTGTCAGTCGTAGCCTTCAAAGCTATCTTAAAATCCTGAAGATTCCAAGCAATTACTCACCTTTCAGAGTTACGTTCCTATAGAAAATCAGTAGCAGCAGGAAGAAGAGGAGCAGACAGCAGAGAAGAGGGAAACGAATGATGACATCAGCCCTGGAAGAGTTGTTATACGAGAACTCTGCTATGGCTAGGCATTCTGCCCAGTTGGTTTGAGTGGCATTACAGAAGCACCTCAGATATCATCTAGGCTCTGATTGACCTTTTCCATCTGACCCTTTTCCACCTTACAGGATAGACGGTTGTCGCTGAGACAAAGAAGGACTGAACAAACTGGACTCTGTGCTCCAGAAGGGAAGTGGAAAGGATCGGAATATCATCCAAAAATACCACAAGAAATTGGTTCAAGATGGCAGAGAACATGCTTTTGAGGAACCTCTGAAAAACTGCTGGAGCATTTGTAAGGCCACAGGGCATGGCCCGATATTCGTAGTGTCTAAAGGGGTTCAGAGGGGCCGACTTCCACTCATCACCTTCTTTAATCTAGAGCAGATAGTAAGCTCCAAGGAGAACTAACTTTGTTAAATATTTTGCACCATGGACACACTCAAGTTTGTGTTTGATGAGTGAAAGAGGATAATCTTCTTGAATGGTGAACATATTTAAGCCACAATAATCAATGCAAGGTCTCAGCACTTTGGACCTCTAAGGACTAAGAAAATTAGAGTTCTAGCAGGTGATGCTGGGACAGAGAGTACATTCGACCGTGGAGAATTATGGCTCGGGTACAGACAATATGTCACAATCCAAATCTCTATGAGGAGGGAGAGACACCCTTTATGAGGCTTCTGAAAGACACCAGAAAATCCATAGGAAAGGACAAAGACTGACCAATAGTAGCTTGAGACTGGACTTCAGAAAGTTCTTGTACCATGGGCGCCCAAAAACTCCCATCTGGGTAACAGTTTTGTCTGCAGAACTGCAATAGTGAGATACATCTCTGGTCTCCCAATTGATATAGGGACAGTGCAGTTAAACCAGGATATCCCAAACCCTATGGCTATGGTTAGGAGACATGATTAGATCAAAAGCAACCATCTCCTTATGACTGCCTAAAGACACTAAGAGCACAACTGCCATGGAGGGCACAAGATCTGAAGTCAAAGGAAATCCGTCAATTGTATGTGATCCAGAGGTGACTGCTTCCTGATCGAATCTTGGAGTCTCTGGGCACAACACTAGTCCATATACAGTTAGGAGGCACCCAAAGGAAACAGAGGAGGGTAACACAGAAAGACTGACCAGGATGGACTTGAAGGATCAACTCTAATATGAACAAGCATAAACGGGACCCATCGGAGGAGGTGAAAACTTTAAGGAGAATAAAATCTTCCACCCCTTTCTCCATAACAAAGGATGGAATCTGGCACTTTCCCTGTGGCCTAAAAGGTCAAACAGTACAGTCTTGCAGCAGGTGATTTAGGCTTGCACAATAGAGACACAAGTCTCCCTTACATCTTTGATCCCTTTCGGCATTAGACAATGAACCTCTAGCAGACCCAAACTGCATTGGTGGATCAGGCACATCAGGTGAAAGATTAGTAGGCTTAGTAGTTGGCTCAGCCCACCTAACACCTCGGGGAAGAGGAGTAAAAGTGAAACTCTGGTTTCTCTGTTTTTCCATTCTCTTTTTTTAAGTCTGTGTTCAATCGGGAAAATTTGACCTTGGAGGTCTACAAATGAGGAAGTTCTGGAAAATCTTGCAAATTTATTCTTTAATTCCTCTTTTAACTGTCTTTGGAATAAGGTCATCTGAGTGCATTCCACCCAGGTGGTTTCAGCAGAAAACTCACAAAATTGCATACAATAGTACAGTGCATCAACATTTCTCTTGAATATCCCTCACAAGGCAAACTCTGTGAAAGCTTCATGGTCACTGTGTCTCTGAACCATGTGGTTGAAGTTTGCCAAGAAATTGGCATATTTGTTCAAACAAGGATCTTCCAAAGACAACTAATCCCTAGCTAGAGCTGCACCGTTCAAAGAACCAGTCAGACACCCTACTTTGAATCTGTCAGAGGAAAATTGTCCATGTCGAAAAGCAAAATAAACCACTAGGCCATCCAAAAACTCCTTTAATCTTGAAGGATCTCCAGAATACTTAGAAGTTGAAGGACATATGGCAGGAAGGTTGCTAGATCTGAAATGGATTGCTTGGTGAAGGGCACTGTAGGAAATTGGGTTTTTGGTTGGAGAGGTGGTAACCCTTCTCAAGTAACAACCACAATCACTGTCAGGGTGAATCACAAAAAGTCACTAAATTGACCTGTGCTTAACCCTTTGGTAGCTTGGCACAAAAGCAGTCAGACTTAAAATAGAGGTACTGTATTAGGTATTTATGCTGAACTCACATAGTAATAAAGTGAAAACACACCACAAGACAAATCCCACACCAATTTAGAAAAATAAAGAACATTTTCATAACTAAAAAAAACGAACAGATTAATGTCAATCAGTAGAACTGGAGTTATGAATTTTTAACGCTTTTAGTAAAAACTAGCACCTAAAAGATCAAATCGACATCCACGGACAGCTAGTCGCGTGAGACTGGGACAACATCGAAAGTTATGGTCGACCGTGATAGAGCACGGTTCAGATACACAAAGTGGATTGGGGTAGGTCTTGTCTTTGGACTTGGAAGAGTTTAAAAAAAATAGTTTGAGAAGGTCAAGTTCAGCAGGGTAAGGAAGCCGGCGGTGTCCGAGGAGGAGGCGTCATCTTCAGCGAGTTGCTTGACAAAGTCACTGTGAAGATTTCTACGTTTGGACATAGTCACTTTTTTGGAAGTTGAAAAACACCAGCGGGGCAAAGCTGCAGGCTGTTGCTGGCAAGGGCTCAATGAGGCCAGATACCTATCTGAAGAGAAGCCACTGAACAAGATTTGCTGCTGTGGAGAAGAACGTAGCGGGAGCTACCGTGTTAGTCAGGCCGACCGGCGATGTGCCTGGGGCAGATCGGTGAGCAGGTAGGTCCTAGTCTCCTGCTGGTTCTTGGTCCACCTTTTGGTGAAAAAATGTATTTCCGAGTCCAGAGTTTCTGTTTTTGGCTGTTTGAGCACCATTAGCACCACTTCCAACAGTCCAGCACTAGTGGAAGGCAGGATTCAGTTCAGGTGGGGGCCAGGTGCCTGTTCAAGGTTGTTGCAGCTTTATATGTCCTTGTAGCTCAGAACAGGAGGCCAGCCAACTAGCCACTGGAGTCACTCTGGTAGTCCTGGGTTCAAGCAGCGAGACAGGCCTCAACCAGCAGGGCAGTATTCTGAGAGTACAAGGCATGCTTCACACAGCAGGGCAGTACTCTGAGGGTACAAGGCAGGCTTCAAGCAGCACATACGTCTTCTGGTAGCAGCAGGGCAGTCATCTGAGGTACAAAGCGGGCTTCAAGCAGCAACTCAGCTCTCTGAAGTACAAAGCAGACCTTCTTGGGGTCCTTCGCAGGTCCAGGAGTGAATTGAAGAGTGGTTTGAGGATCCAATATTTATACCTGGTGCCAGGCTTTGAAGTGGGAGAAACTTCTAGACTTTCTCCACATCTGATTCTGGAATTTTCTTTCCTTCTCTGCTGAGACTCCAAGAGGTCTAGGGTGACAATAGACTGCTGTCAAGTTATTTGTGAGTGTGCTGGAGGCAGTCCCTTTCAAATGTAAATGGTGCAACCTGTTCAGATCCGGACACTTACCCGTAATCCAGTCTGGGTCTCCCACTGTCTGATGTATGGGTGACTGTTTATTGAAGCCATGATGTCACCACACACTGGAATATGTGATAGCCAAGTGCCTTTAAGAAGCTGCCACCTTCTCGGGAGGAAAAGGACAAAGACGTAAAAAAAACTCCTTGCTGGATGAAGACTTCAGCGTATTGAAGAAAACTAAAAATACTGAACCCGATTGTGGAATTCTTCAGGAGGGAATCAGCAGGTTTAGGGAGGTAGGAAATGAGCAAAGAAGCACAGCTTTATTGGGCCCCAGTATCCAACCAGACTGAGGCCTTTAATTATTAAAAGATCAGGAAAAGAAAATGACATCAAACATCACACAACAGGAAACATAATGGATTGGGAAGGCCAGGAAGAAACCAAGGGAGGAACAGTCATGATGGAAAAGGAAATGAAGAGAGAAGGGAAACCTGAAGTGGACTAGCTGTGGAGTCACCTTAAAAGGCAGTGGCAAACCCTCAGGCAGGTGATTGCCATTTTAGAGTTGAAGTGAGAAGGAGCAGCAGGCAGGAGCCCAGGACCATGAGCTGAAACAGGCCCAGGTGAGAGACTCTCCCAGCCTGCAGGTACAGACTTTGTACGGCCTCTTCTGAGGTCCAGGAACTATGGGACCCCTAAAAGTACTGCAGTTCTCAGGCACCCAGGCAGCGGAGAAGTCCAGTGGTGCAACACAAAGAACAGATCATTCTTTTCTTACAAAATCCTTTTGCAGGTCAACTCACTGATGTGGCCATTCCCTCCTGAAAGGCACCCCTCATGTCTGCACATTATGTTTGACTCTGTTTTTTGTTATTTTCTGCTTTTCTCTAGATCAATTTATCAGAAAGCATATTGACAACATCAAGCCTACTCTTCCTCTGACATCCACACCTCTGAACTGCATCCCACAGTGGTCATCCTTCAAACCCCAGTCCCTTGCAGACCTTGCTGACATCCTCAATTTACTCAAAGCCACCTCCTATGAAGGTGATGTATTGTCATCGTCCTTATTCATAGTTCTCTATGGAGAAGCCGTCACTCTCCTGATCATCATCATCATCAGAGCCTCCATCACTCAAACCATCTTCTTCCTGGAATTTCTCAAGACAGACTAGATCCTCTCACTACTACAGGAGCCCACATTAGACCCTGATTAACTCGACAGCCACCTGTCATCCATCAGTCACCTACGATTCATTAACAAGGGCAATGAAAAAGCAGTCTGCGCACAACTCCAAGATCACATCAACACTAATTATTTTCTTCATGATGACCATTTTGGCTTCAGCTCAGACTGCAGTACACATACAGCTACATACATTAAAAGTAGACAATGCCCCTCTGGCCACAGATAAACTTGACCCCAGACTCCTGATTTTCCTGACTGCTCAGCCATCTTTGAAAATCTTGATCATCATTCTACACTCGCCCACACCTAGAAGTCTTGAAAGGGATTCACCGGCCATGTCCTTAACTGGTTCTTCTTCTATCCATTCAACCAATGTCAGTTTGATTACATGTGCACCTGCAGGTAACCAGGAGATCCTTAGCACCTACAGAGCCTCTCCGGGTTTCATTTTATACCCATTCATATTCAACCCCTAAATGGAGCTTTTCAGTATGCTACTTACTTATAACAGCAGCAACATTCACCCAAAAGCTTTCAACACACATTATTTGAAAGTCAAACTCCTCCAGATACAAATGCCTCAAGAACGGCCTGCCTCTCATCCAGAAGGTATTGTCCAGCTCCTACCTGAAGCTCAATTCCACCAGGACAGAATATATACTATTATCCAAAAACTACAAACAACAAGAATTCTAAACCCTGCTAAACAATATAAACCAAAAAGTTTCGAACCACAACTTTCACTCAATTCCAAGTCACTCAGATAAACCCTGGACACCAACCTCATCCTCAAGGAACACATCACCAGGAAAATCTAGATGGCCTGATGCCAGTCCTCTCCTGTAAAGAAAGTGAAACCATTCCTTCCTGGACATCATTTGGGGTTTGCCAGTGGTCGCAGTTGTGACCTCTGGCATGCCCCTTGTGAACCCTGGCTCTGCTATTGCATAATGGCTTTAGAGGTTGCAAAAACAGTGCCAGAATACAGTAGCAGCTCGTCATTATGAACATTAGTTGGGGGTCCACTTTCTTTGTTTTCTCTCAATTTTGTATTACACTAATAGTGACAAATATTTCATTATTCACTATAAGTGTAATAGAAAAAGGAGCATACTAAGCGGGTAAATGACCTTCACTGGCTGCTGAGGTAAGTATAAAATGCTTTTAAATGTATGTTGTGTGCCTGCTTGCTGGTGAGTCTGTGTTTACATGAGAGAGAGAGTGTGTGTAAGTGTGAATGTGTGTATACGTGTAAGCATATGTGTGAGTGAAATTGAAGGTCAAAGGGCATGAGTTGTCACTTCTGCTACCACTGGCATTTTGGTGAATTGACATTCCTTCCAGATGCAACTTCAGAATGTCAGTCAAAGCTTTCATACTCTTGCATCGGATGCTTCTAAAGCCCTGCACCATGTCCTCCCAGAATCCACATTAGCTCCCATTAAGGTCATCAGCCTGCATCGATGGCCTGCAGAAATATGACCACATCACCTTTCACACTGACGAAACGCTATTCGCTTCCCATGCTAGCCTTCACCATCTTCAAAACCATCAGCATCATCTACAGATCCATCACGACTGCCACCTGAATATCTGAATGACAGGGTTACCACCTCCAGTGATTCTGGCACACCCACAGCCAGGACACTATCAGACTAGAGATAACAAAGTCCAAAAAGAAATAGAAATAAGGCAGAAGACCATGTCTATTTATGGACTCAGGATCAGGAACAACATCACTAAATCCAACAGGTCCACAATAATCCTGCTCCAATTTAGGAAAAAGTTGAAGACACACCTATTTAAAGAACACTGCCCCACAGTTAAGCAACTTTCCATCTCTGTTCTCAGAACCCAGCTTGTACTCCAATTACCTTTTGATTATTTCCTTGCCTCTACAGTGCTTTGCTTTATTTTAGGAAGATTAGTGTGATACATATATTGCAAACATACATACAATTCCTCTTTGTGTTTTATCCCTCCCCGTCATGGTGGTTGTTCCTTTCACCCCTTGATCCTGAGCGTATCCCTCCTCAGGTGACTCATGGCATTTAGTTGACCAACACACTTTCCTCATGTCTCCCTCTTGTCTCTCCCATACTTCCCTTAGCATTTGGAAATAGAAGAGTGGGGCCTGGAGCAGGAGGCTGAATCACATTTCTACATGTCCTTTAATGCTTCTCCCTGTTTGGGTGCCATCCTACCCCATCCCCAACATGTTGCTGGTCACTTGTACCCCACCCCAATTCAGTGTCTCATATCTCCCACCAGCCGGTATGCAAACAATTCCATTTGTAAATGCAGGTGTAGGGTCTGAGGGACCAAGTTAAATCACATTTTTACATGCCTAGTTTTCCTGTCTGTGCCCCATATCACCACCTCCTCTTGGACTTTCCTGTCCCCTTTCACCTACACCTTCTCCATGTTATGAGATTGTTAATACAAGAGTGGGGATTGAGGAAGCCATTTAAATCATGGGAAAGATTTAGCATTGTTTTTCACAAGGCAGCAAGCTTCCTTGCTGTGCTGCGTGAAAGGACAGGAATGTGCAGTATTTACCATTAGTCGGTGCATTCCTGTTCTTTCCTAACATTGGTGCACATTTGGCTGCCTAGCACCAACGTAGGCAACCTTGTGTCGTGTTGCAAGGGTGCCTGCATTGTAGGCAGGATTGCTTTTGTACAGGATGGGAATTCCTTCCTGCACAAAAGCAATCCAGAGAGACATTTTCCTCTTTCTGCAGACTGCTGCACATGTAGAAAGAGGGAAAAATGAGGGGAAGTATAGATATTCCTCTTTGTTACAACTCCCCTGGGTAGGCATAGCATATTGACGCGTTCTCTCGTCTACTACTAATGGCCAATCTGGGAATGCACCAAAATCCCTTGGTGGATGCGTGGGAACACCTACGCTCCACCCATGGAATGCCTCCCTGCCGCAGAGTAACGCATGGCAGAAATTTGCGCTGCCTTGTATTACTCTAGATTTATCACGTCTTGCAGGGCCATGCAAGGTGTTTGAATAGCGCAATTTAGACTCAATCCTTTGCAATTTATCATTGCACAATTTCGCATTCATATTTTGACATTGTTTTACCATGTGTCTTAATATTATTAATGCCTTATTGAAATTTAACTATTGAGAACTGAAGCTTTATAAACGTGTGCACTAATGTTTATTTAAAATGCTTACATGTATTCATTATTCACGTTTTATAGTTCAAGTTATATTTGCATAAGTAAACTTGCATTCTTTATTTCATGTTTGCATGTATTCTGAAAGTTATTTGTGTGCATGTGTAATCATATATTTGAAATGCACAATACATGTTTAGTTAAAGTTAGCCTGACTAAATTCCTTGATTTTTAAATATGCTTTGCTTGGCCAATGTGTTCTTTCTTTTGCAGGTGCTTTCTCAAAGTTTCATTAGCTAGAGAAAGGAGTATTGTATGTAATAGTTTATTGATAGCAAGGTCTGAGAAGAGAAACTTGGCAAGAAACGTGAAGACCTAATGAGCAGATGAAGCCTCCTAATCATCGCGTATCAGTATTGGGGTATGCTCAAGGTTTCAGTAACTGTCCAAGTTCTGTTGGACGGGAAACTCAGGGGATGTTGCAAATGCACACCACGAGAAGTGAAATGATTGGTTCCTGGTGGGATGGGAAGAGGTATGAATGTTGCTGTAGTTTCTGTTTCTTTTAATCAAGTAGCACACTGTTAGGAGTCAGGGCAGATTTCCTTAGACTTTGGGAGGTACAGACCTCCCTGCTTCCTTTATTCTTGCAAGTGTGAAGCTTCATGCTTAACACTTATTGCAATTCTGGAAGACTTCTACTGGAGCCTTCACTATGCTGACATCTCAGTGGTGGCTCCTCCGCTATTGTGTCGCAGCCCCTGCCAGCCTCAAAACCTGAAAAATAAAACAATAATAAAACAGGTTTATTATCGTTTAATTTTTCATGTTCTAAGGGACGAGTGAGTCTTGGGAGTGGGGACATCGAGTTGGCAATCATGAGAGGGAGTGGTGAGCACTGCTATCAGTGCACACGTCGGTTTGGCCGGCCGTCTCAGGACGGCTAAGCCGCCGTGCGCACAGAGTTGTCCCCAACCCGAGCTGTGTTGCCGGGTTGGAGACAGCAAGCACAGGCTCCCAGCCTCTCGGGAGCGCAAATTCAGGTCGCTTAGGCCACTCCTGATGCTGCTTTCAAGCATGAGAGCAGCATCAGGATTGGCCGTATGGGAGTCTGGGAGCCTGTGCTGCAGTGAGGACTTGGAGCAGAAGAGGGGTGGTGGCAGGTAAGTTCTTTTTTCCCTTTTTTAAAATGTTTTTTTCATTGTCTGTCATCCCCCCTGCCCCGCTATTCCACCCACACACCAGCTGCTACTGTGACTCCTTCTCGCATTTCCGAATTTCCTTGAGACCTCACTCTATAAACCAGCCTTATTCTAAACTTAGAACCTCAATTAGATGATTTTAGAACTTATTCATGTTTAGGAGAGAGAATCAGAGTTACTTTAAAAAACATCTATTTCTAGTTCTTAGCTTTTGTATTGCTGTGGCTGTGATTCATTTGCATCTTATCCTACTGAGACTGAACCGATTGCAATATTTCAGCTTGCCAGCTGTAATTTTTGTATCTTTTTAAAATTCTCCTGACATGCATATATATTAGACTGACTATTAATTGGAAACAAAATTCCTTAACTTCAATCACCAATTCTTTGATCTTCTTGTGTGGCCAAATGGGCTTCATGAAGATTGAATTGTTTTATTATTGCTATCTCCCTTGGCGCCTCAGTCAACTTAAAAAGATCCATCAGATGAGAGATTGTAAATCACACACCTGCGCACTCTCTGTGGCCTTGTGTGGCTTGATAAATCTCACTTAGGTTATGTGTCGCCCTTAACCCCCCTTGCATGGCGCAAGTGCGACGCAAAACCTTGATAAATAGGGGCCCACATTTTGAAATGGCTTCCTTACACCGTTCATCCACTCTGGAAAGCCACTAGACTTCCTACCCTGCCTATGTAGTGATCTACTATGAGGAGGCATGGCCAGGCATTTTGGGTAGGCCTGCTCCTTCTGGGGCAGTACCAAAACTGATTTGTATATGGTTAGTCCCACTATGACTGGTACAGCATGAAAAAACCAGCTAAATTGAATTTAGTTGAGAGAAATTAGCATGATTATTGATCGTTCCACATTTCCGTCCATCACATTTTGCTCTTCTTATTTTGTTTAGTGTCTGGGCTATCAATGGGAATGATCAACACACCGAACAAAAATACTGATCTACTACACAGCACATCTGAAAAAAATACATTATTTGTATTAAAACAGATTCCAACATCTAATAATGACCAGTTAATTAATAAAATATAATGTATTATGAAGGCTAGTTGGTGTCATTTGGATAAAAAGTTCCTGGATTCTGAAATGTAACTACAATTGCTCAGCCTCAAGTCCAAATCCTGAAAATTCCCAGGTCTGATCAAACAGCAGTCGATGAGGATAGGGTGACTTCACCTTTTGCATGCATCTCGCCACGAAATCACAAACTCCTGCTTTGTAACTATTTTGTGTGGGGAAGGATTATCATCCTGCTGTCCTTTACTTGTTGTGTATGTTTGAAGAAAGCTTATAAAACTGATTTAATTTACTGTGCTGTTCTTCCTCTGTGCAGATAAAGAAGTTTACATTGCTATTGTCAATGAGGCAGCTGTTCTGTGTTTGTATGAGGGAAATTTGCACTACTGCTTGTTTTGTCTTTTGTAAGGAAGATTGTGCTGCTTTTCTTGTACCGTACCTCTTCTGTATGCTTGCATTACTGCTTCCAGTACTGCATCCGTTATGCTTCTTTGGAAGCAAACTACCACTACTGATGCAGTACAGTTCTTTGTGTTATATAAGCATGTTCTGTATAAAGGGGAAAAACTGGCCTTCGCAGCAGATTTCTCTGTCCACACTCATCCTCTGCGGAAAAAATATCCTCTCCTTCTGTCCCACTCTTAAGCAAAAGGGCATGAGCTACGGCCACTTATAAAAGGCCACAATCCTCCAGACTATTGAAGGGAAGCCACGTGAATTTCATGATCCTCGGGAGCTGGAAGACTTCTTGGATACACTAGATCAGACACCAATGGTGCAGTCTCTGGCATCTCAAGACACAGACTCTAACCAGGTAGCAATTGCCTCACAATCGGAGGCTTTGCTCCGGGACAAATCCTCCATACTGAGAGTCTACATCACTTCAACAACTGGGGCAGCTCACCCTTATAAAGGTTCACAAGCAAAGCGTATTTTTATGCTGCAGATTGGGCACTCAAAACACACGACAAGCGCATTTCTATTTCAATGTTGCAGACTTGCCAGTGTTGCTTGTTCCTTTATTTTATTCATTGCCACCCTATGAGGACTTATCACAGCTGTTACTATGCTTTTGTGTATGTATCTCTTGGTCATTCTAGGCTACCTCATTTATGATGGCACCCTTGACGCAATCTCTATCAGTCTGGTCTCTTAATGTTGATGGCGTGACAGGCTATGTATGCCCGAAAAAAGTACTGTACTTCCTCGGCTTCAAACGCCCAGATATTGCCCTGTCATAGGAAACACAAATGTCCATAGGGGAACAGAGAGGCTAAAAGGGGACTGGGTGGAACCTTCAACCGAAAGGGGGGAGTGCCCATCATCTTCGACAAATGGCTCTCAGTGACGATCCTTTGGATTTGGTGCAATCCACTGGGAAGATTAGTTTTTTAGGTTTTGCCTGCAAAGCGCTTGCGCTGTGCTTGTGAAATCTATTATATTTTATATAAATCTTAAAAGGGGCTTATTTCTGCCCTTGCTTTAAATTGGTTCCCAGGCTTATCACTTACTTTTCGGCCTTTTCTATTGGCTGTAACATACCATTTCCTGTTGTTGTCCTCATGTGCTTTTCTTATCAGCCTCCTGAGGCTTAAGTATTGTGTTCATCCGCTTTGGTTGTGGAAGTTTTTTAAAAATTGATTTGCTACTTTACACATAGCACACATCCAAAATAAGGTATCGGAGCGCTTCACAGGCACAGAGAGATTAAGTGATTTGCACAGAAACACTGGATGTTGTGCCACCCACTGAGACTCAAACCCCAGTTGTGATGGCACTCACCAGTCCACTCAGGGCAACGCACACTCACCAGTCCCTCCCGGGGCCGAAACTGGCACCCACTCTAATGCTCCCTATTGTTGTGGGGGCTGGTGCTTGTTTTAATGTGAATTGGGCTTGTTTTGGATTTTTGGGTGTCTCCTTCCTTCAGTGGGCGGGCTTGTGGCTTATGATGAAGGACTTCATTTACACCTATCCACTGTACCTCGTGTCCTAGCAGTGGGACTCCTGCATGTGAGGTTCTCACACACTCTGCCTATCAGCCCTGAGGCCCCATGTCTGCTCCATGCCCACAGACAGTCTGTAGCCGGAGGCGCACACCCCCTGCTCTGCTCCCTGACGCACCTTCTGCACACACCCGGCCTGTGTTACATGGGCAGGGGTGTACCATGTTATTACTGCAGCTTAGGGCCACCGAGGAGACCCATATGGGTGACAGCCCCAGGCACCACCGTGTCAACTGCAATGTGTGGGACACAGATACTCAAAGTTACTACAATCAATAATGGGCTAAGGGCAACAAGTGATATATGAAACGGGACAACTGTACACAAGCACACAATGGCACTGCACTAAAACCTACGCCAACAGCAGAGTGTGTGAGAACAAATGGAATGTATTGGGCAGGGGTGTAACTCAGGCCACTGTCGCTCAGGGAGCAATCTTTCGGGGGCCACCCAATTCTTCAGGGGACCCCTTTTTTTTGGGGTGCAGATTTATATAGCCCGAATTCTACCCAAATGTATTGTAGTGCTTTAAATGAGCACCAGTTACATTACATAAGAACACATTCATTTTTTGGTAGGCCCTGGGAGCTTAAGTTATTTGCCCAGGATCACAGGATGTTGAGCCGACGTCGAGACTTAAACCTAGTTCCCCAGCTACAAAATCAGCAGCTCTGGCGGTTACGCCACATTCTCTCCCCTAAGCTTGATATCTGTGTTTGAAAGGCATTTGTTCTGGTGGTGCCACAGCCTTGATTATTGGGGATCAGAGTGCTTTGTGCTGACTCTAGACGCACACTGCCGTGCTTCTAGGTAAGGTAGTGCACACTGTTGCCCACATGCTGCTGTGTAATGGCCCTCTCTCATTTCTGACCCACAGTCTCTTCTCACGCTGGCATTGCTCCTTATTTCTGCCTTGCGTTCTCTTCTCACGCTGGCACTGCTCCTTATGTCTGTCCTGCAGTCTCTTCTCACACAGGCAGTGCTCCTTATTTCTGTCCCACAGTCTCTTCTCATGCTGGCACTGCCTTGTCCTCTCTCATTTCTGACCCACAGCCTAATCTCTAACTGGCACTGCCTGGTCCTCTCTCATTTCTGACCCGCAGTCTAATCGCTAGCTGGCACTGCCTGGTCCTCTCTCATTTCAGTCCCAAGGTCTAATCTCTAGCTGGCACTGCCTGGTCCACTCTCATTTCTGACCCACAGTCTAATCTCTAGCTGGCACTGCCTGGTCCTCTCTCATTGTTGACCCGCAGTCTAATCTCTAGCTGGCACTGCCTTGTCTTCTCTCATTTCAGTCCCACGGTCTCCTCTTACGCTGGAACTGCTTGGTCCTCTCCTCAGGGGTGCAACACAGGCCCCTGCAACCCCCGCGGTGCGGGGGGCCCTCGAGCTGTAAGGGCCCCCTCAGCACTGTACTCAGGCCTGATAGCTCCGGATTAAATCCGGAGCTGGGGGCCCCTCTGTGTACCTTGCAGGGGGGGCCCCTTCAACTTTCGTTACGCCACTGCCTCTCCTTATTTCAGTTCAGCGGTCTCCTTTCACTCTGGTACTGCCTGGCCCTGTTCTTATTTCAGTCCTTCTGCCTCCTCTTCACATTGACAATGAGTGCCCTTTCATTTCTGTGCTGCAGCCTCGCGTTGACTCTGACAGGCCTTTACTAATTTCTGACTCTGGGCTTTCTCTGCGCCCATGCGCTCACCAACCTTTTCTCATATTTTTAAAAACTCCCAGCCTTGGCTTCACAATGCTCGCATTACTACATTTCTATTCACTAGCCTTGACTTTCTATTAACACAGACTGCCATTTTCTTTGTTCACTCGAGCATTTACCTCCCCCCGGTCAAGAAGGCTTATATTGCACAACTGCTCACCAAGACAAAACTTACAACAACAACAAAGTATTATTAATAACATATGTGAAACCTAATGCATTTACCAATGCTTTTTGTGTGCAGCTGGCATGCCAGGGCCATGTGTGTGTGGTCAGCTCAGTTTATGCTCCCATGGAGACAAAAAAGATTTATTTTCCAAACTAAATAGGGTGCTAACCGAATTTGGGAACTGCTCCTTGGTTGTGGAGGGAGACTGGAACCTGACTCCTGGCCTAATTTTGGGCTGATCTGGCAGCCCGAACGTACACCACAACAATGACAGGGTCATGCTGAATGACCTAATGATAGACCACTCCCTGGCTGAGCCTTGGTGGCTCATTCACCCTGCAGACAGAGAATACACCTTCTTCCTCTGCCCACTCAATGTGGAGACACACATTGATTATTTCTTGATCAGCTTGTCTCTCCTTGCCAAGGTGTAGCAATCCCTAGAGACTGAGCTCTGGGATCTTAATGACGCATCGTGCAATAAACCACACTCCAAGCCATATAAAGCGTAAAAGGCCATTTATTAGGACAAGGTTTTAACATACTAAATAAATGTTATTAATCTTAACAATTCAAATCGACATCTTAACATAAACGGGTATCATCTCACTCTCCCCGTGCCATTCGCATCTCACCTTCTCCTTTGCTTCACTCCCCCTCGTTTCACACTCCGACCTTATTCCATATACCCAATCTCCCCTTCACTCGTCCTCCAATTATCCAATCATCCACCCTTGACGTTCCTTCCGTTGCTCATTGAATCCCGCGCCCGCCATCAGTCACCTGTGTGCCCTCCCCCCCAAGGGGTGGATCTGCCTGTCTGTGACTCACCACCTCTTCAAAGTACCGACAGCCAGGAAACCGCCGTAGGGCGGTTGCCTGCCCCACACCCTGAGAAAATTGTGTACCTTACGCCCCCATCAATCAGCCCTCCAACACCATATGGATTCATTCCACAACTTGTTCACTGCATTCCGCATTTTCATCATGTAGTATGCGTTTCCCATTCGCGAAAGGTGCACCCCATCATCCCTGAACAGGCAGGACTCCTCCTCCCATATCCCCACATGAGCAACCACTTTCATATCCTGTTTTTGGCAGAAAACCCTCATTGCCCTGTTCAATTTTCTACGGGCTTTATCAATTGCCACATGCTTGACAGCCCCCCTCCAAAATCTACTCTGTCCATATGACACACGTGCCCGAGAAATTCCTCCTTATCGCTGCCAAATCCCTCTGCATATCCTGTAGCAATGCCAGTTCAGATAGTCGTTCAAGATAATTTTCTCCCAGATGTATCAATAACATGTCCGGGCAACCTCTCTGAGGTACCAGCTTGTCAACCATGGTAGCAGTGCTCCCAAACGCATTCCCCCTTTCCCCCACCCAAAAACCTCATGATGGTTGCTCCTCAATCCCAGGTTATGTCTGTACACCTGTTGGTCCGCGTACTTCACCGCCCAGTGCACAAAGGAGTGTCCCACGATCCAGGTAACCATCTTGGTTCCTGGCCCTCTCACATATCCTGCGGTAGGAATAAAAAACTATTAGTACCTGTTTACCTTCCCCTCATCACTCCCCTGTTACCCCTATCCATTCCCTTTATCTCCTTTACTTGCGCACATAGCGTTCGCAGCATCTCGACCTCGACCTCCCAATCTGCCGGATTCTACCCCAGGACCACCCCAGGTTGCTGCCGCCATCCCCGCCCCTAATCTAAAAGAGTGTGTTCCAAAACTAGCCGGGTCCCGGCCCAGCTTGCGCAATGCCATTCGCAAGACCGCCAATAACTGGTAAGCAGTCACCCTACTGCCTGTTGCATGACAAAACACTCCCGCTGTGCACCTTCCTGGCAATGCGGTGCAACTCTGCCACTACTTCACCGGGCAGCCCGCACTACAACCATTCTCGGCCAGCCATACCCAGTGGCTTTTCCCCGTCTGATCCATCTAAGATCACCTCAATCATATCCCCAGTCACCCCTGGTCCAAACGCACCTCCTCATACAGCACCCCTTGATGCCGAAATATCCCCACCAGCTCTGAGACCCGGAAAGCCCCAAAAAACATCCAACTCATACAAAGACTAAACAGCGCAACCTCATACAGGTCATAACAACACAACGGCAACACCCCCAACAATTCCTGTAGCAGATCAAACGTGATTGCATCCCGTGGTGCAACCTTCCCCCCCACCTGCTCCATACCCCAACCCTTCAACATTCCGCTCAGAATCTTCTCCTTGGCCGGGTCAAAACCCAAAAACAGCTTACCATAGAACGAAATACCGGCTAGCTTGCCCGCAATAATCGTGTGAGACAAGCCTTTATCAATACAACCAAGCACAAAACGCAAAATGCCCTGCTCTGTATTCCGCCATTTGCGGCGCATCCCCTCCAATGAAATGCCCATGAACTATCCAAGCTCGCTCCATGCCAGCCTGTAACTCTTCCTGGTAGACTCGGCCAGAGACCTTTCGACCAGACAAATCACTCTCATTCCCCCCAGGCCCAGATGTCCTCCGGCAGCTCTGTCTTGCATTCTTCTGCTCCTGGCGCCAGGCTCTGGAACCGATGCCACTGCGAACGAGATAAGGAATCAGCAATATCATTGCTGGCTCCTGGGACATGCCTGGCCCTAAAAACCACATTCAGATGCAAACACAACAGCATGAATCTTCGCAGCAACCTTAACACCGTCAGGTCCCTTGATCTCTACCTGTTCACTAGTTCTACCACAGTCATGTTGCAACATGGAACAGCACCTTCCTGTTCTTCAACTTATCACCCCATACCGCCAACGCCAGTAGCAATGGGAAGAACTCCAGAAACGCAATGCTCCGCCCCGGCCTCAGCCAATGCTCTGGCCACTTTTCTGCGCACCATCGCCCATCCCGGAAAAGCCCGAAACTCTTGCCCCAGCTGCGTCTGAAAAAATTTGAACTTGCCACACCATATTTTCTTCCAAGAATTCCAAGGGCACCCCATTGAAATCGTCCAGAAATGTCTGCCACACCCCCAAATATGCCCTGACCCCCAAAGAAATTTGCACCCTGTGGTGTGGTTGCACTGCTCCAGACATGGCCATGCCAAGCCGTCTACAAAAAGTTCTCCTTGCTCTCACCACCCTGCACACAAGGTTCAGAAATCCCAGCAGCTTTTGTACCATTCTCAATTCAATCCTCCATTCATCCATCACGTGTAACAGGAAATTCTGTATTTCTTGCACTTTTGCCCTTGGCAAACAAGCCACCCAACACACCGAGTCCAATTCGAACTGTTTTCTCCAGTGCCAATAGCACCACAAAATCCTGCATCAATTCCTCAAAATGATTCAGGGCGCACCCACACTCTCCTGTCCGTTTGGATCCCACAAACAAGAAATCATCTGCACTCAGCTCCACCATGCTCCTTCTTCGGGCCCCGCACAAGGCCCACACCGGAATGCTCGCCCGGCAGCGGCTCATCCAAGCAGGCCGCCACCACAGCTGCGACCCTGTCTGATGCGGCACACGTCGCGTGGCGCATCCCGACCCATGCCTGGTCGAAGACGCCCGGTCGCAGCAGGTCCACCTTGCCTGCCTCACCCAGCGTGATAAGCGCTGCCCTGACCCCGTCACTGGTCAGGCCAGCCTTGCCTGCATCAGTTCCTGCCATCACCGAGGTAGGCTTCGCGATGTCCTGGAAACCAGCTGCGAGTGTTGGGGTGATTTAAATGTGTGCTAATCAATATACCTGCAATGTGTTTAAAACAACAACGCTAAAGATGTACTCACCACCTTATTTCTGCACTAACTTTCTTCTGCAAACACAGCCCCTCCCAGTGGTGTTCGGTGTCAGGAAGAGGCCGGATCCTCCTCTCCTGACACCTATATAACCTACCTAAAACCCTCCCCTTCCCCTAACTAGCCCTATCCCTGCCTTGTCCTTCCGGTCCCTGCACGAAGCACCCCGGGGGAAGACTGGTCTGGGACCCTCACTTCCCCCGGGGGCCAACATACCGCACCACACCCTCGGCATCCAACCTGTGCCTCCTCAAAGCCAAGAGATGCGAACTGAACACACTGCTCACACTGAAAATGCCTGAAAAGCCCAACATAGAATAATAGGGCGCCTCTAAACACATGACAAAAAGGCTTTTCAACTCAAGCAAAGCCAAGCTAGATCCATCATATCAGCCCTCTATATGAAGAATGATACACTCCTTAGCTGTCCCAGAGCCATAACGTCAGAATTTGCTTCCTTCTACGCAGCCCTCTATACATCAGAGCATGACGGCAGAACAGGATTTCTTTGAGAGTCTTGTGATCCCATGCCTCACGTCAGAAAGCAGAGCTGAATTCGATAGCGGCATCACTGATGATGAAAGTGACGACAATCAAGGACCTACTGTCAGGCAAGGCCCCAGGCATGGATGACTTCCCCACAGAATTTTATAGACAAACAGCAGATTCTACAGTTCCACTATTGGGGAACATATTTCAAAAAATTGTGTCTCCCAAACCCTTCCTCATCCCCAGAAGTACCTTAACTCTAAAATTGCTGTGCTATATATCGCTTTGTCTCGCAACCACTTCTGAACGCTATCTCATTTGCTATGGAGAGCCCAGAAGAGGGATGAGGAACAGGTGGCCCTCTCTTTAGACTCTGAGAAAGCGTTCGACCGAGGGGAATGGGACTACTTGTTCTGTATGATGGAACAAAAGGGAACAGGTCCGGGTTTCCTACAGTTGACAAACTGGCTTTACCACCATCCGAAGGTAGTGGTCAAGTGCAATGGGTTCCTATTGACACCAATTAACATCAGAAGGGGATCTGGGCAGGGTTGCCCTCTCTCCCCTTTGCCCTTTCTACTCACTCTGGAACCACTGGCCATAGCCATACGTACGTCCCTCGCGATTCGGGGCATCCCAACGCTAGCTGGGATTATGAACCTGATGCTTCATGCAGATGACATCCGAATGACACTAACATTCCCTAGCACCTCAATACTGGTACTGATGGACCTTATTGCTCACTTTTCAACTTTTACAGACTATGAGATCAATTCGGCTAAAAGTGAGGCGATGCCCATGTCCTCCCTGGAATTAAGGCTCACCCTTTACATAACCTTCCATTCAGGTGGCTGCTGACAAAAATGAAATACCTTGGAATTCTGCTCAATACCAATTGGCAAGCTATGGTGCTGGATAATCTCATCCTTTTGAAACACCAACTTTTGAGTTTCTTTACGAAATGGAAGTGCCTACAGATCTTCCTCTCAGGGAGGGTTCAAGCAGTCGAAATGATGGTGATCCCAAACTTTCATTACATTTTCGACTTGCTGCCTCTGCCAATTCCTGTCAATAAACTACAACACCTTGATAATTAGATCAGACAAAATATCTGGCAAGGGGAAATGCCTTGTCCGTCCAAAATGAAGATGCATGCTGCCACAATGGCGGGAGGGCTGCCACTCCCTATCCTCGGGTTATATCATGGAGCACTCGCCTCTCTCATCTAGCATACTATTTTCATATCTTACTGGAAGCCCTGACTGGGTAGCTCTGAAAAGGCACCTACAGTGAGGCCTCAAAGGTATGTCACTCCTTTACAGGAAATATATCTTTGAGGTGATACGCCAACTCCTGATAATGGTCAGTAAAATGTCAGTTTGGTAATCCAGCCATAAGTCCCTGACTCAGCATGGCTACCTTCATGATGTTGCACCCCTACTGAACAACTCAGAAATCAGGGTTGCTCAAGAAGCAAAAAACTGGTCCTCCTAGATCCACAACGGTACAATTATAGTGGAACAGATCGTCCATGAGGGAGCCTTCAAAACATTTGAAACCCCACAAACTGAATTCCACCATGTCAGTGGACAATACCTCTAGTATCAACAAAGTGAAACATGGTTTGCTCTGAAAACTGGGTAGACGCACGACTGAGTTGCACCACTCCATGATTCATGACTACCTAGCTAAATGGGGGATGTATAGGAAACTGATTTCTGGACTCTGTGACTATGGTAGATGTTCTGTACTCAATTGTGATACTGGAAGCCCCACCTTCCAGAATCTTTCCATAAAGCAGCCTTGCAAGAGGTCACATCCACACATGACAAGAGACTCAGAGGTGAGACTGAACTTTTGCATTTTCAAAACAATTCACGACTGGTCTTGGACTCGATATAAATTGCATCAGGCAAAACTATCCCCACTTGCTCACTGCTGGAGGTGTGGCCACACCAGAGGGGACACGGTCCATATACTTTGTCCTACAAGGCGATCCAGTCATACTAGGAATCCCTCTGAAACACAATGCAGGACACCACAGACCCCACATCAACCGATCTGTTGAGTTTGCACTACTGCATGATACCCAGGATATGGACGGTATTATCAATCATAAGTGGCTGACCACATCACTGTCTTTGGCCTCATTATGCACACAACGCCATTGGAAACAACCACAGCCTCCGACGCTAAAGGAATGGTCTCAGATTATAGTAGATATAGACTCTCATGAATGGGTAATCCTCAAGCTGAACGACCAATTACAAAGGTTTGATGGTTTTTGGGGACTCTTCCTACGTCAGACATCCCAATGTTCCATGGGATGACTCACCCATCAGCCCTGCCAAGTACCACGCATCAGGCATTAGACTAATGCATTTCAGAGTGGTGGTCCGCATCACTGCACTGAAATGCAAAGCCACCCATACTAGCATCTCCTCAGCTGCCAAACTGGAGCACTATTAGCACCACTGACAGAAAGCTGGCTGGCTGCAGCATGCGGTCTGCAATACTTGCGGCAGGCTTGAGGGCTAGCTCAGCTCGCTCTGGGCTGGCTTAGGCACAAACAATGTAACAACATCCTGATTCACCCACGGCATCAGAGTCACTGACATCATGACTTGAGTCAGTGATGATTTGCCCAATGAGACATTCAGACACTGATTCATTGTCACATGACACAGATATACACACATAGGCAGGCCCATCGGGCGGTGCGGCAGACAGTTCAAGTTTGCCAGCGCACAGTCCGTCGGCCGCTGCTTGCACCCCGCGCTGTTGTTGCACCACACGGCTGTTAATTGATAACCCGTCACCACCCGACACCACTGGACCGCAGCCAGTGTGTTGCGGTGCCCCAGCAGGCAACTGCAGTGCAGTCCAGCAGGTACTAGAATGCCACAGCTCGAGTCGTCGAGTCCTCGACCACGGCCGCTGACCGCAGCCTATGCAGGGGGGAGTCTACGCCACGGACTGGCCTGTAAGTATCACTAATACCTTCTCCAGTCCTTATTTAATTTACTTTTAGCCCATCATGATCATGAGCCTAAAGTAAACTGGGCACTAGGTTAGTACCCTTCCATTTCTGGTGCTCTGCAGCAGTTTTAAGATCTTCTTAGAGTTTTTCGTTGCTCAAATGGGTGCAATTTCTGATATTTATATGTTTGCCTAGTTTTGCTTGTGAGAAAATGTCACTCATAGTAGTTGAATTTCACTCATAATTACAATGAAATTATGAAAATGTCACAAATAAGCAATCTCATACCTCTGCAGCTATGACCCATGTCTATCTCTGCAAAAGAAACAATTGATGGACGGAATCCTGGACAATGCAAACATTCACCCCCAGTCACAAGGATCTGGGTTAAAACCATCATTCTTTTGCTCACCACACCACCCCAGTTTGTACCCAGCCATATGCAAATCAATCTTGACCCTGTTCCTTGTGGGAACAGTCCAGCCCGAACTGCCAAGCCAGGTCCTCCCTGGAAAGGCATGGTGAGCAAAAAAACGATGGATTTAGGCCCAGATCTCTGTACTGGGGTGTATGTGTGACATTGTTCTGCATTCTGTCCATCAATTGTTCTTTTTGCATTTGTCACATCGGGTGGGACGGGTATGCCCAGACGTGGGTCCCGTGCTCTCCATGCCACTGGAGTCAAGCTATCCTGGCTGATGAGGGGTGAAATCCTGAAACCAGTCTTAGGATGCTTGTTTCCAGTCCAGGGAGGACCTGCCCTGGCAGTTCGGGCTGGACTGTTCCCATTGGGCGCAGGGTCAAGACTGATTTGCATATGGCAGGGTCCAAACTGGAAAGGCATGGTGAGCAAAAAAACGATGGATTTAGGCCCAGATCTCTGTACTGGGGTGAATGTATGACATTGTTCTGCATTCTGTCCATCAATTGATCTTTTTGCATTTGTCACCCCAAGTGGGACGGGTAAGCCCAGACGTGGGTCCCGTGCTCTCCATGCCACTTGAGTCAATCTATCCTGGCTGATGAGGGGTGAAACCCAGAAATTGGTCCTAGGATGCTTGTTTCCAGTCCAGGGAGGACCTGGCCTGGCAGTTCGGGCTGGCCTGTTCCCGTTGGGCACAGGGTCAAGACTGATTTGCATATGGCTGGGTCCAAACTGGAAAGGCATGGTGAGCAAAAAAACGATGGATTTAGGCCCAGATCTCTGTACTGGGGTGAATGTATGACATTGTTCTGCATTCTGTCCATCAACTGTTCTTTTTGCCATGTCTATTTCTGCCATGCTCAATGGCCCACTGACCTGTCTAATATAATATGTCCACACCCCCAGGGCCGGACTGGGAACAGAAACCGGCCCTGGCAAACTGCTCAGCTGGCCCCCCCTGGGGTGAGGGGGAGTGTAGCCGAGCAGTTTGCGAGGGCCGGTTTCGGCCGATTTTGTTACAGGGGGCCGATATTGCCGACCCCCGGTAACAAAAACAGCCCCCCAGGGGCCCAAAACTGGCCCCCACCCTAGCGGCCTACCGGGGAAACGCCCGGTGCCCGCTATGGCCAGTCCGGCCCTGCACACACCTGCTAACCATCCCCCAGCATTGGGTTATTAGCAGTATAATTCAGGCACTTAAAGCACTTTCCTTCATACTGCGCCCCAACGCGGATGCGTCCGTCACTCTCTTTGAGGTACAAGGTAAGCCAAGTGATATACAGGTGACTCCAATCAATTGTCTCACGCACATCAGCGATGTTAACTCATGTGTTTATTGAATGCCGAATAACTGCCATTTTGGAAAAAAACACTACTTTCGATATATATGCTTCTTGTATGTTGTTTCTATGCATAACCAACAAAAGATATACAAACGTTAAAAAAAGAGATACTACTAGACCACATACTGTACAGTTATTTTACAAATGTTACACATTTGCACAATTTTGTCACAGGGAGACAAATTATTTCTCAAAAGTTTTACTTTGTGCTCAATTTAAGATTGCAGAGGCATTATAAAGTCGGCTGGCTAAACAGACTTTACATAATGAACTTTCTAAACAAATCATATGGCCAAACGGGTCCCAAGAGCAAAACTCCTTAGACCCAGAAACGTCTAATTCAAATTCCGCGGACTTGAAAACCCCCCTCTCATAGGACATGGAAGCTAGCCCCACGTTTCTGTTATTCAGAAAAAAATCTCTTACCCATTTATCTACCTCTTACGGTCAATGTCCTATTGTTCTCTTTTTTCTCAAAAAGACCACAAAGCAAAAGGAACCCATTGAAATGTTCATTCAGTAAACATATGCAGTTCACCTGCCATTTGGGTGTAACATTTGGGGCATGTTGCTGGAATTTAAGGACTGGCCCAATTTAATTTGGCTAGAGTCCAGTAGACTGAGTCTGACAGTGTAGAAATTGCTTCAATTTAAAAGAGCTGACTGAATATACTTGTCATAAAGTTTCCAACTCTTCAGCTCAAAAACATTTCAACCACTGTCTTTGAGGCAACTCCATTGATTCTTTATTGCAGTCTAAGAAACATCTATAAATTAAGCCTGGGCGGAGTTCGCGTAGCAGTGCTATGCGAAACTCCGCGAAGCGGTAAAAAACCTCCGCAACACTTGCGGAAGACGGCACCTGGAAGGGGTGCAGGCCCGGGCCTTGTTCTCAGAGGTGGAGGCAGCGCCACCTCCCCTTAACCTTGGCAGCAGGCGGCAGGCCTGGTTCTAGCTATGGGATCTAGGAGCGTCACCGCCGGTGGGCGAGGGTGCGCCGGGCAGTGTGTTGTAGCCTAGTTTCCTGTCCATTTTTATGTAAGCCATTTTCCACCACATGCTCAGCCAGTGGAATGTTACAGTGATGATGATTACGGAATGTTGGGAGTCTGTGAAGAAAAGCCACAGTTGAGATTGTGTTGAGCAGCATGCTGGCTGCTCCTGGTGGGGCCTGTACTGGGCTGATCTACTTATCTACAATAAATCATCCTGAATCACATCTTCCTGTTTGGACTTCATTACTACACAGTGTTTCGCTGCTCTGTGGTCTGGCGCACCCACAAGCAACTGACTCACCGGTTGGGCGACATCCTTGGCCCGGAGCAGGACCTGCTGGACCTGCCAATTGTTGAGGTCATGGGGCTTGGTCAGTAGCTAATTATATTACTATTGTGTGTTCTGTTCTGTGTTATTGCGAATATTCTTTTTTCCCCAAATAGCAAGAATGCTGCTGCTGCCTACATGCAGGTAAGTTACGTTTAAAAATCTTATATTATGCGATTGTTATTCTTCTAGACAGGTGCTCGGCTCTACTAATCTTACTTGTTTGCAACTTTGTGCTCGCTTGGGCTGATTATGTAAGAGAGGTTAGAGAACTTAAGTTAGGTAATGCTGGAGAGACTCCTTTCCTTTGTCCTGTCACTAAGATAGTGGTGGCAGGTAGTTATTATAGTTAGTTACTTAGGGGCCGATTACGATCCCACTTCGAAGGCCTCCAGACGGGTTCCGGAATGAGCAAATTCGATTCGGAGCCTATGTTTCCGACTGAGTCTTCCCCCGTTCCGAACGACCAAGTACGATGCAAAGATCTCGTCCGCGTCGACCGAATCGTTTCCGAACCAGATCCTGTCTGTCCGACCTGTTCGGAGCTGAATCATGCTGTGCAATGGAGCCGGCACCCGAATGAGCGAGTACAATGCACGATTCGGACAGCTGTATCGACTCGGTGTCAGCGAGACGAAACGGTTGCCGGAATCGGACTTTAGTGGGCCTTAGCAGGCCCCCCTTCACTTGCAGCCCTCTGAATCGGTCACGAAGGGGTGCCCATGGGTCCCCCCGATCCAAGCATGCACAGTGTGGCAGGCAACATGGGGTGCCCGTCACAAGGTGTACGATCTTCCTCACCCACCCCTTTTTTGCTATGTGAGCCTGAGTACGCGTCGGTACACAGGCTCCCATAGAGTTCAATGGGAGTCCGAGCGAACCGAGTCTGTCAGCATATGGCTGTATCGTACTCGTTCACTTGGACTAGCACAGCGCGATTCGCTAGAAAATCCCTCCGGATCAGAGTCGTACGGAGGGGTTTTCCTAGCGAGATCGTAATTGGCCCCCTAGTATTAGTTGGTAATTTTTTAGCGGTCCGTGTGACACGTCCTCCGTCACGCGCTGCTGACTCCAGTCCTTAGTAGAACCTTTTGTAGTTTGCTGAGTGAATAATATAGCAACTCAGCACATCAGCAACCAACCAACAATTTGGTGTATGCAATATGCATGCGGCCATCTATGCATTTTTGAGGACTAAAATAAATGGAAATGCAGACTTAGTGAACAATTGGCCCGTCAAAGGGGGTTGATTCATTGATGATTGCGAATGAGATCAGAACTTAGAAGAAGTAAATATAATTTTTGGCAATTCATTCCAATGTGTTTGGAATAGGCGGGCTAGGTGGTACTTAGGTTTAGGATTCTGGAATCGGAAGGGAACACTGGATTAATAAATAAGGAGATAGATGGTCCGCGATCGCGATACTACTAGTCGATCAGATTAGATAGGTCAATTTTATTGCAATAGTCATTTCCTGTCAAAAAATCTTTTTACAGCATTTTAAAAAATATTTATTATTTGTTTCACACCAATCAATATTTGTCTCTTTATTATGTCTTACCTGATCAGCATCCAGGGGAAAGAAGATGACGGGGTCTGCTGAGACTGGAGCTGGAGATGCCTCCCAAGGCCAGGATCCCAGTAAGTCCTCCTGTTGTTAATATTAATAATTATGTTTCCCTACCTTTTACTGCATCCTATTTTTTCGAACTATTATTTCCGTTTCCGATTTCTATTTTTTACCAAATCTTCTTCGATCTATCTGTTTCTAAATTCTTGTTATCCCTGCATTACCTACGTACTTAGTTATTGTATTCTAGTGTCTGTTTTTTTTTACATCAATCTAACTGCCTCTGACTCTGTACTACTATTAGTCTGTCTGTAGCTTGCTTTATAATTTATTCTGGTTTTTCAGTCAGCTTTCCATCTCCCCTTATATTATGTGGACTGCCTAGTGGTGGTACTACTGTAAGACTCAGAGAACACATTGGTCCTTTACTACTACTAGTACTATTACTCTGCTGTGCAGATTGCATGCCCAACTAAGATATTCTACGCATGTTTGTTGAGATTAGAAGGCTTTCTTTTACTTTCTTTCTCATGCTCACTCAGTAAATAAAATGATGGTCACGTTGGACACCCCAAAGTGGTGTATTTTTACTTTTTCTCATCTAGGCCTAGTACTATTATTATTAGCAGCAGCAGTTGATTGTGAACAACTGATTACTGTGCACCATGGCTGGAGGGAAGTATGAGGAGGAGGAGGGCATAATTATATTTTCCAACCAAGAGAGAGTACTCGAGAGACCTCATGACTGATTGTCCGCCCAGTTGGCCACTCTTTTTCTTTTTAAAAAGTTTTAAAACTCAGTTTCACCAATAGCTCTAACCACTGAGTCCAGTCCTTTGGGTTGTCCTCTTCTTGAGAGGCTTTTCGAAAATTGCCACCAACAAAATGCCCAACCAGATATTTTACTATTTTTGATAGGATAGGACATACTACTGTCTACTCTACTCTAGTACCCAATTTGTACTAGTGATTTGTGTGATGTGTGTGGTGTATGTATGTATGTATTGTATTTTCAATCTTGCTAGTGAAAATAAATAAATAGGGGGAGGCGTATATAGCATCTAAAAAATGTGTAATTTTATAGGCGTCCCGACCACCAGTGCCGGGGACAGCAGCAGGGCAGGCGACACCAGCCAGGAGGGAGCAGATGCAGCAGCTGCAGGGGTGGGTGAGCCAGCAGCAGTGGCGGGCGGTGGTAAGTTATATTCCTTATTTATTGACAATACACACTCGCTGCAAGGGTGTACACTGTACTGTTGAGAGAGACTAAGTTGTTGTGAACAACGGTTAAAGAAGACACCCTTTACTTAGCATTAGCAATAGCATTAGACTTCAACTCAGCTGGGAAAGTTTTATGAAGAAGACTAAGAGTCAGACGACCTTGATGGATGGGTTGAACGAAAAGGGAAAGAAGGATGGAAGGAGGGAGGACGGGTGACATGTAATATATGACTGACAGAGAAGGATGCGTGGGTGAAGGAAGGGGGCCCAGGATGCATAGTTGGCTGATAGTAATCGGATGCATGGGTGGTTGAAGGATGGGTGAAAGGTGAAAGAAAGGATGCCTGCCTGGGTGGGTGGGTGAAACTGCATGGGTGATAGGAATCCTCCGGGGGGTTTGATGGGTTAAACTCAAAGGCAAGCAAGGACGCATGGCTTTAAAAAAGAAATACAAATGTATGTTGTTGGTGAAAGGTTTGTTGAGAGATTAAGAAGAATAATAGCCATGTTTACTTTGAATGGATGGATGCCTGGATGGTATTCAATTATAGCATAGGTGGAGACTGTCAATGGATGAAGAGAATGTAAAAGAAAAATAAAGCGTGCCAGAGTAGCAAAGCCAAAGATAAGAATAAGATTAGAATTAAAAAAATATAATGCTAGAAGAGCAATGCAATGATAAATGGAAAAATCGCTGGGAAGAAAAACAAGGACTGTTTTTTAGGTCTCGCCTGAGCCAGCGCTTAGCGCTGCTCTCGGCGAGAGTTTTAGTAAGCGGGTTTTGGAAGTGCAAACAGCAGTGGCTTTTGCTGGCGACCAGCTTGCGTTCACGATAGCGTGCACGCGCGCAACCGCCAGCTTTCAGCGCCCAATCAGGCGCCATCTGTCTTTCCTCTCACTTGATTGCTTTCACGCTCCTCCGCCCCTCCCTCCTCCGCCGCGTCGCGCTCCTTTCACTTTCTTTCGCGCGCGACCAATGCTTGTTTATTACTTTCAATCAGCTGGCTTTGTTTTGTTTTCTATTTCTTTACTTTTGTTATAATCGCGGCACCCGCGCTTCACTTTTAATGTTAAAAGTAAAGCGCGGGTGCCATGTATAGCAAAGTAAAGAAATAGAAAAACATCTATTTGTTTACTTTTGCTATAATCGCGGCACCCGCGCTTCACTTTAATGTTAAAAGTAAAGCGCGGGTGCAGCGATTATAGCAAAAGTAAAGAAATAGAAAAAAACATCTATTTCTTTACTTTTGCTATAATCGCGGCACCCGCGCTTTACTTTAACATTAAAAGTGAAGCGCGGGTGCCGTGATTATAACAAAGTAAAGAAATAGAAAAACATCTATTTCTTTACTTTTGCTATAATCGCGGCACCCGCGTTTCACTTTTGATGTTAAAAGTAAGCGCGGGTGCCGCGATTATAGCAAAAGTAAAGAAATAGATGTTTTTTTCTATTTCTTTACTTTTGATTTTGGCTTCCAAAACAAAAAGCTTAGAAAACAAGCATTGGCATAGCCAATAGGTCTCGCCTTTGGGACCTGCTGCATAACTAAATACTTAAGGTCCCATAGGCGAGACCTATTGGCTATGCCAATGCTTGTTTTCAAGGTTTTTGATTCAAGGTTGTATTTCAGAATACTCCCTTGACTCACAGTAGTTTGCAAGCACAACATATATATTGTGTATGTATGTACCCATACCCACCCATTATCAATCGCCTCCCTCCGACTCCGAGGCCCAGTACCCATTACCTACCTATGTCATTTCGACCATGTCAGCCATGGGTGGCCTATCAGCTGCATGGTTACACAATCAATATATAGTACCTCACGTCGTCCCATATATAATCATTCAGATCAGATATCATCTGCCTTGTTGTAGTAGTCAGGGTGAAAGTGAAATTGAGCAGTTGCCATTGATGTAACAGAGTATGGCCATAATAGAAAAATAAGATAATTGTGTAGTTGTAGACTACAGCTGCCCCACCTGCAGACAGTAGTAAATAAAAATAATGTGAGTCTGCGACACAAGTATGTCTGTCTAGGGCACAAGCTGACTGAGCTGACATGACTACAAGGTTAATTTAGCTAAACAAGAGAGAGAGAAGAAGACTTGTCTAGTCCATAGTGCCTAGTAATGCCTGAAACTCCCACAAATGTTAGAGGCCGAGGAAGTGGGAGGATACCACAAATGTTATGTACTGTGCTTGCTAGTGCTACTGTGCCTCTATAATGTTTTGTATATAATTAATCTTGTGTTACTGTTTTGCTAAGAGTATTGGTTACAATTGTCTTTTTTTATTTCTTGATATAGCTACTCCTTCCCAACCGAAACAACCAAACAGGAAGGAGTTAGCAGCCATAGCCAGGCAACGGAAGCTGGAGGCCATCCGTATGAAATATCGGCGGCTGCTGGTTCTGGCGGAGGAGAAGGAGGCTGCAGCAGCTGCAGCCTCCTCCAATGCCCCGGGTCCCAGGCAGGCCCCCCCCAGTGCCTCCAGTGGTACAGCGCCGTGGTCTGGCTGCCGCCCGCCGCACTTCTTCTTTGAACACTGCTGCCCACCCCTGTGCATGCAACTGCAAGGCATTTAAGCGCTGCATGCTCCTCCCGATGGCACGCCTAGAGGAGCGGATAAACGCCCTGGAGAGTAACAAGCTCCGGCGAGACCGCCGCTAGAACTCCGTCGCCTTGCCCCTTTTTTTATCTTTTTTTTTGGTGGGTTGGAATTGGGCGTTGGGGAAAAGTTGGGGTATATGGACATTGGACTCATGATGGACATTGGTTGGGGTTAGGGAGAGGGGTGGGTCAGGTGTAGTGGGTTTTTTTCATTAGTTTATTTGTTAGGGGAATAAATTATTTATAGTTTACATATGATGTAAATGTTTTGTGGGGGGGTTACTCTTTTACTTCACACAGTTTCCTTTGCTGCAGCAGGGCCGCAGCCAGTTTTTGATTGAAATAATCTGCCGATAGTGTAACACACCAACAGATAGATGCAGTACCCTCACTTGTGACTTTTCCTACTAGTACTGTCAGTCTCTCCTCCTAGTCTATGCAGTCTGCAACTAAATCCCCTATGGGCTCGGAAGGATGTGGGTGTGCGAATTAATGAATTAATTTCCATATTATTATTAATTATGCCTCCCCAAACTTCTTCTCTTACCTGTGATTGATGTTTATTTATACTTAAGCGAAGCGATGGCTGCATGGTGATGGTTTGGTTTCCCAAGGTGCCATGGTGGTGGTAGTAGTAGTAGTAGACACTGACAGCAGCATTTGCAAAAAAAGAAAATGAGACAGTCAGTCACCTGAGGGAGTCTCTGGAACGAGTAGTACAAGTACAGTATACAAGAAGACTGCCAAACAAGAAACCATGATGATGATAAGCAATGCTAAAGTAAAATGAACCAGAATGCCTGAAGGGCTAGCCTAGTACAAGTTACAAACTGAAGTTGACTCTAGCAATGATGATGAAGCGGACAAGCGGCTTCGTAACCTTTAGTGCTGGAACTAGGATGATTGATGACTCGATGCTGGCAACCAATTATATTATTATGATGGATTATTTATGTTCCTCTGGGAAAAAAAATTGAATATCGAATACTGTGCATGGGTGGGCAATCTAATATTGCCAGTGTGGTTTAAAGTGAAGTATATATACTTAGAGCAGAAGAAGATCCTCGCCCTGCCTTCAGTTAGTGTTGCTTTCACCACATCCACTCCAGCAAGTGTGTGATCAATAATTGGTGTAAATTTAATTTAGTCACACCTCAAAATAAATCACACAGCCCAGGGAAAGAGGGTTAGGGTTTGATGAATGGTTGGGAAGGGGGGTTTGAGGGAAAGGTTTGACAAAGACAAACACTACACATGGACAACACACAATCTTGGCAGCCGACCATCATAAATCTGTTGAGGGAGAAAAAGGAAATGCATGCATGATGATGACTTGATGAGTAGTACTAGACTAGTAGTACAGGCCAGGCAGCAGTATATTATTAATTTTTATTGTGCAATTGCCTTGCCTGTCTGCCCCCAGAGAGCTACATACATTTTATGTTCTGTTGTACCGGGCTTCCTTTTAAAGCTAGCAAAGAAATTAAAAAATATCTGTAGGAGTCAAATATAAGCTAACATAACAACAACACACACAGTCGTTATGATTGAAGAGAAAAAACCAATCAAATGAAATGATACTATAATTGTTGTCAAATTGGAAGTTGCATCTCGGCATTCCTCTTGGTCCTTTCTTGGACTGTCTGTCCGTCAATCTTGGGCGGATGCGGTTTGGTAAGGTAAGTGTGAGTTGTTTTTCCCCAGTATAGCACAGGGTAAAGGCCGGCCTGTAAGTTTAGATGGAAAAACAAAAAGGACATTGAAAAGTCAAGGGGAAAAGTAAAGTTAAACTGCATAAATTAAGGAGGAGTGCAACAAGAAAACTTTCAGAGGCGGCATGGCTAAATCATATCTACTCTATTTCCAGCAGTTACCTCCAACAACAAAAGCAGGCCCGCCCACCCAACCTCCACTTAGCTTAGATTTTGAGCCTGACAGCACTAAACAGGCATACACACACACAGTAACACAGCATTTTCCAAATTAAGTAACAAAATGAATGCACCGCTGTCAGTCATACCACCACATTCGCATCCACCACTACACAGACATGTAGGTCTGGTGTTGTTGTTTTTGTTTACCTTTTAGGCCACTTCATGAAACACCCCGAGCTATTCCATCAATCATCTCCGATCCTACTGATTGACTGCGAGTATGGTATGGTCATGGTGTCCAACTCTGTAGTGTCCCAAGTGAGTCTAGAATCAAAAATGCAATGGATCGGCCGGCAGTAGTACAATTTTGTTATTGAACAACAAGAAGGGAAACATTGACTTGAGTCACTTTTTTTGTGTGTAAATTAAATACTAGTAGACATCATGCACAACAACACAAACACCAATCATTCAGAGTCAGCGTGCAATGCATGCCATCATTTACCTGTTCTTCCGGGGCAGTCCATCTAGGCTCGGAAAGGAGGATAGATATATACTCAGGTTCTTTGGAGGGACTCGAGGCAGGCACACATTTCACATTTGTTGTACTATTATCCATCCAATGTCTGGCTTGAGGGAAATGGATTTAGGGTGAGTCAGGACTCGGAGGAGTGGACTTACTTCTTCACTGACTGCACACAGTTGCAACTCCAATCCGGCAATAAATGAGTAAGACGGTGGTTATGGATTTGTTGTGATTCAAACCAGAAAGACAGTGACACACAAATAATAAAAGTAAATAATATTCCTTAGCTATATCTTTTTGGGGTGCTTTTTTTGGGGCGTCAAAGCAAGAAAGAAAGTAACTCGAAAGCCTAGTTGTCTGGGAAGTAGAATTCGTCCTCAAACTCTGGTGGTTCACCCAGAAGTAGGTCACCTAACACACTACTTCCATGACCTGAGTCGCCGTCATCATCTTCTTGCCGTGGTACTTCAGGTATGGTATAATCTGGTGGTATAAAGTGCTGATTCATTTTGATCATTGTTAACCTCTCCACATTTTGGGGCGAGAGACTGGTCCTTCTCAATCAATCAGGGAATTTTTAAAGCACACTACTCACCCGTGATGGTCTCAAGGCGCTGGGTGTGGGGGAGCAGCTCCGGTCAGTCGAAGAGCCAGGTCTTGAGGGTCTTCCTGAAGATGTGCAGGGTGGGGGCACTTCTGATGTCGATTGGGAGCTCGTTCCAGGTCGTGGCTGCGATGTATGAGAAGGTTCTTCCACCTGTTCTTGCTCTGCAGATGCGCGGGGGTTCTGCGAGGTCGGCAGATCGGAGGTTCCTCTTGGGTACGTGGAAGGAGATTCTGTCGTTGAGATAATGGGGTCCGGTGTTGTGGAGGCATTTGTAGGCGTGGGTGAGTATCTTGAATGTTACACTCTTCTCAACGGGGAGCCAGTGGAGGTTCTGTAGGTGTTGGGTGATATGTTTGTGCCGAGTGATGCCGAGGATGAGTCTGGCTGCGGTGTTCTGTATGGTCTGGAGTTTGTGGAGCACAGACTTGTTGATCCCGGTGTAGAGGGCGTTTCCGTAGTCCAATCGCTGCTTATGAGTATGTGGGTGATGGTCTTCCTTGATTCGGGGGGATCCATTTGAAGGTCTTTCGGAGGCTGCGGAGGGTGTTGAAGCAGGTGGAGATGGCAGCATTGACCTGTCGGGTCAAGGAGAGGGAGGAGTCGAGTACGATGCTGAGGTTTCGGGCGTGGTCCATGGGGGTGGGGGGTGCTGAGTGTGGTGGGCCACCAGGTGTTGTCCCATGCAGAGGGTGAGGGTCCGAGGACGAGGGCCTCTGTCTTCTCCGAGTTGAGCTTCAGGCAGCTGCTGCTCATCCAGGATGTGATGCCCTTCATTCCTTCCTGGAAGTTGAGTCTGGTGGTGATGGGGTCCTTGGTGAGGGAGAGGATGAGCTAGGTGTCATCGGCATAGGATATTATGCTGAGTCCGTGCTGTCTAACGATGGCGGCGAGGGGTCCATGTAGATGTTGAAGAGCGTGGGGCTGAGCGATGATCCTTGGGGTAATCCGCAGTTGGTTTCTGTGGGTTTGGAGAGGAAGGGTGGCAGTCTGATTCTTTGGGTTCTGCCAGTGAGGAAGGAGCGGAGCCAGTCGAGTGCGGTTCCCTGTATGCTGGCATCGTGGAGTCTGGCGGTGAGTGTGTGGTGTGAGACGGTGTCGAACGCTGCAGAGAGGTCACAGAGGATCAGGGCTGCGGTGTGTTCTTGGTCGAGGAGGGTGCGGATGTCGTCTGTGGCGGCGAGTAGAGCGGTCTCGGAACTGTGGTTGCTGAGGAATCTGGATTGGGAGGGGTCGAGGATGGAGTTTTCTTTGATGAATTTTGTTAGTTGGGCATTGACGGTCATTTCTGTGACTTTGGCTGCGTAGCGGAGGAGGGAGATGGGTCGGTAGTTCTTTAGGTCCGTGGGATCTGCTGAGGGCTTCTTGAGTAGGGGTCTCACCTCTGCGCGTTTCCAGTTATCGTGAAAAATGCAGGTTTCGAAGGTGGTGTTGATGGTGCGCCAGAGTGCCGGAGCGATGGCGGCGGCTCTGTGGAAGATGTGCGGGGGGGCAGGGATCCATGGGGGCCCCTGAGTGGATGCCTTTCATGGTCGATGCAGTGTCTTTGGTGATGACTGGGGTCAAGGAGGAGATGGTGGGCTGGCTGGCGTTGCTGGAGGAGGGAGCGGTTTCGGAGTCAGGTGGTCGTTGAAATTGTCATAGAGGCCCTTGATTTTCAGATGGAAGCAGGAGCTGAGCTTGTTGCAGAGGTCCTGGTAGGGGGTGATGTCCGGGGTTTTGCTGGAGGGTTTGGGGAATTCCTGGATGATGCTGAAACGTTCCTTGGAGTTGCTGGAGTTGGCGAGGATCTTGTTCTGGATGAAGGGCCTTTTGGTGGATCTGATGCATTGGTGGTGTTCCGTCATGGCGTTCTTGTAGGTGGTGCGATCTTCCGAGGTTTTGCTGTTTCTCCAGTTCTTTTCGAGGCGTCTGCAGGTGCGTCTGGATTCTTGTAGGTCGGCAGTGAACCATGCGGCCTTCCTGGGGCGATGTCTGTCGGGGTTGCGTAGGGGTGCCAGCTCGTCTGCGCAGTTGGTAATCCACCTGTGGAATTCTTTGGCTGCGGTCGGTCGAGGTGGTGGGGGCATCGCAGTTGAGGGTGAAGTTGAGCTACTCCTCAGTGACTTTGTTCCAGTTTCTTCATGGAGGGTGGGGTGCAGGTTTGGGTGGCGTGGGTTTGTTGACGAGGAAGTGTACGCAGTGGTGGTCTGTCCATGGGGGTTGTGTGGTGTGGCTGAAGAGGATGTTGTTCCCACCTGTGAAGATGGGGTCGAGGGTGTGTCCTGCCTTGTGGGTGGGGTTGGTGACGAGCTGTTTGAGTCCAATGTTGGCAAGGTTGTCCAGGAGGGTGGTGGAGTTGGGGTCGCTGGGGTTGTCGAGGTGGAAGTTCAGGTCTCCGATGAGCATGTAGTTCATAGAGGTGATGGCGTGGGGTGCGATGAGGTCAGCAGTGGTGGTGGCGAACGAAGCGCGAGGTCTGGGGGGTCTGTAGGCGAGGGTGCCAGGAAGTTTGGTTCTAGGGCTGGTCTGGATCTGGAAGTGAAGGTGTTCGGTGGTGGAGAAGGAGTCGCTCGTGGTGGAGGTGGAGAGTCAGAGAGAGCTCTTGTGTGCGATGGCGAGTCCTCCCCCTGGGTGGTTGGGGCAACCCTTCCTCTGGATCTTGTATCCGTTGGGGATGGCGGTGGCGATGTAGGGGGCAGAGGAGGTGTTGGTCCAGGTTTCTGTGAAGAAGGCAACATCTGGTGAGGTGGTGTTGAGGAGGTCCCAGATCTCTAAGGCATTTCTGTGCAGGGAGCGCACGTTGAGGAGGATGCACTTCAGGGCTTCGGTAGTGCTGGTGTCTGGAGCGGGGGGCGGCCGTGATGGTATGGAGGGTGGTGAAGGTTTGGTGGCAGGAGAACTGGCCCTGGGTGGTGTTTGGCGTGGACAGCTGGCAGTTGTTGTTCCTTCCGGGGTTGAGAGCGAGGAGGGCAGCTGAGTCGTAGTGGTGGTTGGTCAAAGGTCCAGGGCCCCTGGCCCTGGTCATAGTCGGGTTGCGGACTGGCACAGATGGGTTTGCCTTTGGCACGCCAGCGGTGCGCCTGCTGCATGCGGCTGCCATTAAATAGGGAAGGGGGAAGGGGGGAGGGAGTCGCAGCTGGGAGGCAGGAATCGGTGGGGGAGGGGCCACGGGGGCAGCAGCGGCGGGAAAGGGAATGGGGAGAAAATGAACAATGAGGCTGAGAATGGCACAAACCTAAAAATACTGAGAATGGCACAGTAACTAAAATACAGAGAATGGCACAATAACTAAATACAGGGCACAATTACAGTGGGACAGAAAAAGGGCACAACCCAATCCAACAATGGCGCGAACACCTACCTGCGCCGAGCATTGAACAGGGCAGCGGCACAGCAGCGGAGCTGCAGAGGGAGAGAGCAGGTACCTGGCCACGAGGTCAGAGGTCTTGCTCGCGCTCCCTTGCAGCGGCTGCCATTAAATAGGGAAGGGGGAGGGAGTTGCAGCTGGGAGGCGGGAGTGGGAATCAGTGGGTGCAGGAGTGCGGGGGCAGCAGCGGCGGGAAAGGGAACGGAAACGGGAACGGGCAGAAAATGAACAATGAGGCAGAGAATGGCACAAACCTAAAAATACAGAGAATGGCACAATAACTAAAATACAGATAATGGCACAATAACTAAATACAGGGCACAATTACAATGGGACAGAAAACGGGCACAACCCAATTCAACAGTGGCGCGAACACCTACCTGCACCGTGCACTGCACAGGGCAGCAGCAGCGGAGCTGCAGAGGGAGAGAGCAGGTCCCTGACCAGGAGGTCAGGGGTCTTGCTCGTGCTCCCTTGCAATGTCCACCATTAAATAGGGAAGGGGGAGGGAGTCGCAGCTGGGAGGCAGGAGCGGGAATCGGCGGGGGAGGGCCGCGGGGGCTGCAGTGGCGAGAAAGGGAACGGGAACTGGCAGAAAATGAACAATGAGGCAGAGAATGGCACAAACCTAAAAATACAGAGAATGTCACAATAACTAAAATACAGAGAATGGCACAATAACTAAATACAGGGCACAATTACAGTGGGACAGAAAAAGGGCACAACCCAATCCAACAGTGGCACGAACACCTACCTGCGCCGAGCACTGCACAGGGCAGGGGGACAGCAGCGGAGCTGCAGAGGGAGAGAGCAGGTCCCTGGCCAGGAGGTCAGAGCTCCTTCTCACTGTCAGAACGGCACCAGGAGCACTGAAAACACACTCAGAAGAGACACTTGCGACAGGGCAAGACAGATAGTTTATCGCCAGCCTGCTGAGCACTGGCCATTGGCGCCATTTCCCATACCAATACTGGATTGGGTTTTGATCAAAGTAGACCTCTGTTGGGTCATCCAAACTGCTTTGGAAATAGGGGGGGCCCCTGTACACAAGATAAACTTACCAGTAACAAGGAAAATATGAACTGGGAAAAAAAAACTTAGGCAAATTACATCATATATATGTGTGCAGGCAAAAAACTCTAAAACGTCAATAGTACAATTACATATATGTTAAAAAACATACAACATAACATATTATTATCAAATTATTTATTCATTTTTTTAGAAAGGTTTTTTCCCAATTTCTTTAGATAAATATATGTCTGATATTTTGTTATATTAAAAGAATTTTCACAATTTTATCAGGTGTCTAAAATCACAGTAAATACATTAAAGGGTGCAAATATAATACACTAGTATATGTTTTTTTCGATTTTTTACTTATACATTACATCAATTGGTGACACATCATTGCTCTTTGAAAACAATGCATAATGCGGGTAGCTAAATGATGGAAAGAAGCTGGCGGTATGTTGACACTACGAGCGTTTCGGCTGAGCCTTCGTCAGGAATCAGTCGCAGTATACACTGCATGGGACACAAAACAACAAAAAACTAGATTTTTAAGCCCGCAGGATTTAGGTTTACATGTTGTCTTAAATTAAGGTTGAAGAATATTTTAAGAGCATGCACACATATATATGACGTAATTTGCTTACATTTGTTTTCCCAGGTCATCCAGATAGGCCTGGAAAATCCGCTCAATGCTCATGGGTGCTCCACTTTGCACGCCCTCTTTTGCCTTTGCCTCAGCACTGGACTTAAGCCCTTGCTGTAAAACGATTCCTGTGCCGATTTTGGGGCTGATGCTCCTGTTCTTGTTGTTGTTGTTGATGTTGTTCTTGGTGTTGTTGGTGGTTTTGGCTGCTGTGAGCCAACCGCACTGTCCTCATGCTCTGAAGTTGAACTTGCCCTGCAGTACTTGTTGTGCCCTGGAGTAGCGGGCCTCTAATTCCCAGCCATTCTTTTTCTAGCTGACTGGCTTCCACAGCTATCCAAGTTTTGTAGTAGGCAACATCCCCGTCTGAAAAAGGAATGAAAGTGTGCAGTAATGGTTTGTACTGTGGATCCAGAATTGTGGCACAAATGTAATGGTTGGATGACACAATGCCTCTTTACACCCTTGTATTTTCAGATAAGCGAAGGGTTAAGCTCTACACCAACTCATATGCTTCTTTTTTTTCCTCCACACCTGCGTACTTTGCAGACACCCACTTCAGCTGTTCCTCTAGCATGTGCAACAATGGGATAGCTTGGCCCACAGTACAGTCCTCCTTGCTGACTTCACGTGTGAAGACCTTGAAAGGAAGTAGCATCTGGGGCAGGCATTTAACTAGACCCCACTGGTCCATCTTAAAGATGATGCCTTTCACAGTAGCATCCCCTCTTTGCATGACATATTCATTGATTGGTCTGTACTGCTCAAACAGACATTCAAGCATGTAATAAGTTGAGTTCAAACGTGTTGGCACCTCCTGGATGAGTGCTTTAACTGGCATTCTATTATCACATTGAATGATCCTCAGCTGCTTCCGGGCTTTAAAAGAATGGCTGAAATGTGTGCAGATTCTTCTGCAGGTGGTCAGTAATTTGCTGACTCAGTCTTCTTTTTTCAGGAAGTCTTGAACAATGATGTTAATGCAGTGAGCCAAACACAGGACACTGAAATAGCCACCATCCGCCATGGCCTTAACTTTATTACTGCCATTGTCCATGGCAACAAAACCAATGTTAAGCCCTCTTGGTCGTCGCCATTCAAAGACCTTGCTGTCAAAGTCTTTCAAAATGTTTGCAGCAGTATGAGATTTCTCCATGGTGAACATGGCTACAGTTGCATGTTTCCGAGCGGCATTAAAAATCTCAGCAATGTCAACAACACCTGCTGCAGATATCTTTTCTCTAACCCCCACAAAAGAGATCCAGTGTGCAGTAATGCACATGTAATCAGTGGCTTGGCAACTGGTCCACATATCTGTTGTCAGGTGGATAGTGTGAACATCACTCTGCTGCAAAGCTTGTCCAAGCAATTCCAGCACGTCGTGATGTAGTGCTGGAACAGCAACTCTGGCGAAATGGGACTGGCTGGGAACCTTCCATTTCGGGCAGATGGCTGCCACAAATTCAAGAAAACCCACCCCTTCCACAAAAGAAAAAGGGAGGAGGTCCAGCACTAACATTTTAGCCAGCTTCAGGTTGTACAAACGTGCCATTGGGTGGTTGCGTTCGTACTGCCCCTCCGACCCAAACATGCTGAAAATGGTAGCCTGGATTTTTTTATTTTCTGATGCCACTGATGCAGGTGACTTCTTGACACCAGGGGGCATATTATCAAGCGGCAGCGATAATTATCGCTGGCCGCTCTTAGCATGAGGATTTTTATCGCCGGCTATCGCTGGAAATTATCGCCATGCTAGCGCTGTATTAACAACGCATAGCGCAATGGCGATAATTATTCCAGCGATAGCGGTGTTTTCCATGGAACATCGCTGGTTTTCCAGCGATGTTCCATGGAAAACGGTGATATCCTTGATGATAGGGCCTGTGGTCTTAGCCACACAATCCACCCCCCATGTTAGGTATGCCTTAGTCAGGAATTTAACAGACGTTAAATTCCAGCGTTAAGGCATACTTAACGCGATTTCAAATATCGCTACCCCTCCTTGATAATATCGCGAAGCTGCCTTGGCGATATTATCCCATGTTGTTTTCACAGCCATGCCTCCTTTGCATCTCATTATCGATGCGAGGCGTGTGTAAAACGGGCCCTAACTCAAGGAATCATGCGCTAGCGTGTCCTTGATGATAATGCGATAAAATTATTGCCGCTTTTTGCCCGAAAACGGACGCTAAAGCGGCGATAATTTTATCGCGGCCCCTTGATAATATGCCCCCAGATGTTAGGCTCAATGCACGTTTTTTCGTTGCGGTACTCTCTTGCCTGGGACCCCTTAGTGTCTCAGCCTGACTCTTGTGCCATTGCGATGTTGCTGATGATGATGTGGAGGATGCCACTGCACTGCTGGGGACAGGGCTGCTTTGTGTAACAGAGAAAATGTCTCCCTCTTGTTCTCCTTCCACCGTGATCAGATCTTCTTCTTCATCCCCTCCACCAACAACACGTGCAGTTTTTTGGCCGCTAAGGTGCGCCTCCCACTGGATCAAGTCAAGTGGTGATTTCTCAGATGGTTTGTTTGGCCTCCGGAACCATAGTTTGCACCAAGCTTACCCCGACTAAAACCTTGTCCACAAATGGAGCATATAGCAATGTTCACCTCCTTATTGCTAACCAAAAAAAAGTCCCAAAAAGTAGCCAGAGCTAGACTTCTGACCTCCTGGACCGAAACCTGCTCTCTCCTCCAGCAGCTCCGCGGTTGTGCTGCTGCCCCTGTGCAGGTAGGTGTTCGAGGCCCTCCTCCACCCGCAGGCTCCTGCCTGAGCCTCATCCCTGATGGTCCAGTGGGAGAGCCTTGCTCTCCTGCTGGCCGCTGTTGTCTGTCTCTGTGTTTGTGCTGTATTTCTGTCTTTCTGTGCCCGTTTTTCTGTCTTCCTTCTAGCCTCTTCACTGTCCTGTTATTGTGTCTGTCTTGTTATTGTACCTGTGCCTGTGTTCTATTTTTGTCATTTTTATTTCTGTGCCCGTTGCTCTACATGCCCTTTTCCCGCCACTGCTGCCCCCGCGGCCCCTCCCCCCTGCCGGTTCCCGCTCCCGCCTCCCAGCTGCGCTTCCCTGCCCTACTTAATGGCGGCCTCTGCACGGCCGTGCCACCGGTGCTCCAAAAGTGCGCAAAAGGCAAGCCCGTCTGCGCCTGTCCGTGACCCGGCAAGCGTCAGGAACCCTGGATCTGCGACCTCCCACCGCTACAACCCCGCTGCCCTCCTCGCACTCAACCCCGGAAGGAACAACAACTGCCAGCGGTCGACGCCGATCACCACCCACGGCCAGTTCTCCTGCCGTCACTGCCGCCAATCCTTCACCTCTGACCGCACTCCCACGGCCCTTGCACCGAACGCCAACACCTCCGAAGCCCTGAGGTGCATCCTCCTCAACATGCGCTCCCTGCACAGACACGCCGTAGAGATCTGGGACCTCCTCGACACCCTTTCGCCAGACGTTGCCTTCTTTACAGAAACCTGGACCAATGCCTCCTCCGCCCCCGACATCGCCACCGCCATCCCCGACGGATACAAGATCCAGAGGAAGGACCGCCCCAACCGCCCAGGAGGAGGACTCGCCATCGTACACAAGAGCTCCCTCCGACTCTCCACCTCCACCATGAAGGACTCCTTCCCCACCACCGAACACCTTCACTTCCAGATCCAGACCAGCCCCAGAACCACACTCCGCGGCACCCTCGCCTACAGACCCCCTGGACCCCACGCTTCGTTCACCACTACCGTCGCCGACCTCATCACACCCCACGCCATCGCCTCCATGGACTACATACTCGTAGGAGACCTGAACTTCCACCTCGACAACCCTAGCGACCCCAACTCCACCACCCTCCAGGACAACCTCGCCAATATCGGACTAAAACAGCTCGTCACCACGCCCACCCACAAGGCAGGACACACCCTCGACCCCATCTTCGCAGGAGGTAACAACATCCACTTCAGCCACACCACGCAACCCCCATGGACAGACCTCCAGTACGTACACTTCCACGTCGACAAACCCATGCCGCCCAAACCTGCACCGCGCCCCCTAAGAAGGAACTGGAGCAAAGTCACTGAGGAACAACTCAACTCCAACCTCAACAACGTCAGAAGATCGCACCACCTACAAAAACGCCATGACAGAATACCACCAACGCATCAGATCCACCAAGAGGACCTTCATTCAAAACAAGATCCTTGCCAACGCCGGCAACTCCAAGCAACTCTTCAGCGTCATTCAGGAATTCACCAAGCCCCCCAGCGAAACCACGGACATCACCCCTTCCCAGGACCTCTGCAACAAGCTCGGATCCTACTTCCATCTAAAAATCAAGGCACTCTATGGCAACTTCATCGACCAGACACCCAACTCCAAAACCACTTCCTTCTCCAGCAACGCCATCCAGCCCACCATCTCTTCCTGGACCCCAGTCACCACCGAAGACACCACTTCGACCATGAAAGGCATCCACTCAGGGGCCCCCACAGACCTCTGCCCCTCGCACATTTTTCACAGAGCCACCACAACCATCGCTCCCGAACTACAACGCACCATCAACACCACCTTCAAGACCGGCATCTTTCCCGACGACTGGAAACGTGCAGAAGTCATACCCCTGCTCAAGAAGCCCTCAGCAGACCCCACCGACCTCAAGAACTACCGACCCATCTCCCTCCTCCCCTTCACAGCCAAAGTCACTGAGAAGACCGTCAATGCACAACTAACCAAATTCATTGAAGAAAACTCCATCCTCGACCACTCCTAATCCTGATTCTGCAGCAACCACAGCACTGAAACCGCTCTACTCGCCGCCACGGACGACATCCGCACCCTCCTCGACCAAGGACACACACTGCGGCCCTGATCCTACTCGACCTCTGCAGCGTTCAACACCATCTCCCACCGCACACTCGCCGCCAGACTCCATGACGCAGGCATACAAAGAACCTACCTCGACTGGATCCGCTCGTTCCTTACCGGCAGAACCCAAAGAATCAGACTACCACTTTTCCTCTCCGAACCCACGGAAATCAACTGTGGAGTGCCCCCAGGATCATCGCTCAGCTCCACGCTGTTCAACATCTACATGGCCCCCCTCGCCGCCATCGTCAGACAGCAAGGACTCAGCATAGTATCCTATGCCGACGACACCCAGCTCATCCTCTCCCTCACCAAGGACCCAATCACCACCAGACTCAACTTCCAGGAAGGAATGAAGGACGTTGCATCCTGGATGAACAGAAACTGCCTGAAGCTCAACTCGGAGAAGACAGAAGTCCTCGTCCTCAGACCCTCCCCCTCGGCATGGGACAACACCTGGTGGCCTACCGCCCTCGGCAGCCCCCCACACCCACGAGCCACGCCCGAAACCTCTGCATCGTACTCGACTCATCCCTCTCCATGACCCGACAGGTCAATGCCGTCGCCTCTTCCAGTGGACCCCCCCCAATTACAGAAGGCCGTCACCCACGCACTCATAACCAGCAGACTGGACTACGGAAACACCCTCTACACCGGGATCAACAAGTCTCTGCTCCGCTAGCTCCAGATCATACAGAACACCACAGCCAGACTCGTCCTCAGCATTCCTCGACACGAACACACCACCCAACACCTACGGAACCTCCACTGGCTCCCCATTGAGAAGAGAGTCACTTTCAAGATACTAACCCACGCCTACAAATGCCTCCACAACATCGGACCCCAATACCTCAACGAGAGAATCTCCTTCCACGTACCCAAGAGAAACCACTCCGGCCTCACCCTCGCCGAAACCCCGTGCATCCACAGAGTCAGAACAGGTGGAAGAACCTTCTACATCGCAGCCAAGACCTGGAACGAGCTCCCGATCAACATCAGACGCGCCCCCTCCCTGGACATCTTTAGGAAGACGTTCAAGACCTGGCTTTTCGACTGAACGGAGCTGCTTACCCCCCCCCCACCCCCAGCGCCTTGAGACCCTCACGGGTGAGTAGCATGCTTACAATTCCCCTGATTGATTGATTGATTGATTGAAACTGGGGAGGTAAATTTTGTGGCGCTGCTGGTGCCACTTGCAATGTCGGATGAACTGGTAGGTGGGCGTGACGTTTGACTCTCTGCAGTACCTACTTCTACTGAGGTGGTTGTGGTGGATGTAGGTCGCTGCCGGGCCTTTGCAAATATGGAAGCTGGAGGTGGTGTTGTTGGTATCTGTGTTGGTGGTATCTGTGCCACATGCCTCACAGCAATTTGGGATGGGGTAATGTCAGTCTCCACTTGGGCGGGACTAATGTCCATGATGAATGGCTCGTCATCATCCTCCTCTTCTACATCTACCTCCATAACTGTAAGGCTTTCCGGAACCTTCCTTTTCCCTAGCCTTGTCTCGTGGGCGTGGCGTGTCTCACTGAGGCGGGATCCAAGTGGTGTCTAGATCATCAGAAGAGGGGCTTGGAGAAGAAGTTGATGGACTAACCCTCCTTTTCCTTGTTGGGGATCTGGAAGACAATGGATCTTCTGAAAGAGTGGCTTGCTCTTCTTCTTTCTCTGCAGGAAGCTCGATCTCCTGAACTGCCCCTACTTCGGGAGGAACAACTAATATTTGGAGTGGTTGCGGCTGTTGTTGCCCACTTATCTGAGTTTCCTGCATTGATTGGGTACTACTTTGCGATAAGTCAATTTCAACATCACTGCTCTTCGGCATTGGACTCATGATTAGACTGGCTGCCTCTACGACAGATATGGGCTTGGGCCTAGGTTGGTGGGATGGGTCCACTGATGCGGGGTGCTGCTCCCAGCTTGCTCCCTGGACACGGCAACTGCTGGCGCAATTTTTGGTTTCCCAAAAAAGGTCTTCGGCGACATACCGGTCTTGGTAAGTGGCAGTGCCTTCTTCTCACTGGCAGGTTTCTTGGTACTGGACCTGGTACCTTTCTTTGGGGCCATCTTGAAGATGCCAGCAGCATGCAGTGACACAAGTTGAAGAGATGTCTGTGGTCACACATCACGTGACTTCGTGTGCAGCAGGACTTCTGTCTGGCAGTACAATGGGTGATGTTGTCTCCTCCTCTTTTGTGCACCTAAAAGAAAAAGAAGCAAGAAGAACATCAGTGAAACGTGGCATTCATTGTTGTGGTTCAATTACTACTAGTACAAACAAACACACATATATAATATATAACTTAGCGTGTGGTCACACTTGTTAGTGTTATTAATATTATTAAATATATTACCTCAGTTATTAAAAAAACATAACAATAAGTGTAGCCATTTGTGATACTTTGACAACAACAAGGGCTTTCATGGTGTAATGTACAGTACACTATAAAGAAAAAGAGTAACAACAAAAATACAAATGTAACGGTTTGGCATTGTTCACCACGTGGGATGCAGCATTCAGGGAGCTGCAGCTGACAATGGGTGGATGCAATAGGCCAAGAGGAACAAAGGACATGCAGGCCTATGGCAAAAGCACAGTAAAGCAGATTAACTGCCACCACAAAATGGCCACCAGCCACATGGTCACTCACAAGTCACAACAACAACATGCAGGAGGCCTGGAAAACAATGAACTCAAGCAGGCCTATATGGACACAGACTTTACAAAATGGCCCCTGGCCACACGGGGAGGCTCAGCCAAGGCAAATGCTGGCCCACTATTATTACAAACACACTCACACACTGGCCAGACAAAGGAAGCATGCTAAACAACACAGCTCTAATGCAACAATGCCAAAAACGAAAATCCAAAGGGCTAAAAAAGGTTTGCAAGTTACAACCACACACATCCAACAAAGGCATTTATTTAACACACATAAAAAAAGTGAAATGCCAAAAAAAACAAAAACATTTTGCATTTCAATCCAATGCCATCCATGCCCTAAATAATGTTTAAATTCAACAGACACCACAGAAACTGTTGTTTTATGCACCCATGAGTAGCTCTGGGCATATTGGTTGGAAAACCCATTGGCAGACTAGGCCACATAGTGAATCAATTCAAATCAATAATATTGCAAATTTATTGGAAAATGTAGTGAACTGTGCTACATTTTTTGCTGGATAAAAGAAGAAAATATTGCATGCAAAACAACAACCAGCAAGAAGGCATGGCCATCACAAAGAAGGCTTGCAGGCCTAATGCAGAAGCACACTGGCTGCCCCTTCACAAAATGGCCGCCAGCCACATGGCCAGGCCACAACAACAAGAAAGGGAAGACAGACAATGCAGGCCTATGGAAAAGCACACTGGCTGCCTTCACAAAATGGCCGCCAGCCACATGGCCAGGCCACAACAACAAGAAAGGAAAGACAGACAATGCAGGCGTATGGCAAATGCACACTGGCTGCCTTCACAAAATGGCCGCCAGCCACATGGCCAGGCCACAACAACAAGAAAGGTGAGACAGACAATGCAGGCCTATGGCAAAAGCACACTGGCTGCCTTCACAAAATGGCCGGTAGCCACATGGCCTAGGCCACAACAACAAGAAAGGAAAGACAGACAATGCAGGCCTATGGCAAATGCACACTGGCTGCCTTCACAAAATGGCCGACAGCCACATGGCCAGGCCACAACAACAAGAAAGGGAAGCCAGACAATACAGGCCTATGGCAAAAGCACACTGGCTGCCTTCACAAAATGGCCGACAGCCACATGGCCAGTCTACCACAACAAGAAGCAGTAAGCCAAGAGTAACAAAGGAAAGACATGCCGGCCTATGGCAGAAGCACACTAACTACCACAAAATGGCCACCAGCTACATGGTCACTCACAACAGGCAGGAGGCCTGGCAAACAATGAACTCAAGCAGGCGTATATGGACACAGACTTTACAAAACGGCCCCTGGCCACACGGGGAGGCTCAGCCAAGGCAAAAGCTGGCTCACCATTACAAACACACTCACACACTGGCCAGTCAAAGGAGGCATGCTAAACAACACCGCTTTAATGCAACAATGCCAAAATGAAAATCCACAGGGCTAAAAAAGGTTTGCAAGTTACACAACAACCACACACATCCAACAAAGACATTTATTTAACACACATGAAAAAAAGTGAAATACCAAAAAAAAAACATTTTGCATTTCAATCCAATGCCATCCATGCAATAAATGATGTGTAAATTCAACAGATACCACAGAAACAGTTGTTTCATGCACCCATGAGTAGCTCTGGGCCTACTGGCTGAAAGGCCTCTTGGCAGACTACTGGGCTAGTGAATTAAATAAATATTGCAAATTGATTTCAAAAGTTGGAGAAAATGTAGTGAACTATGCAACATGTTCCCTTTATAAAAGAAGAAAAATTACTTACAAAGAAACAACTAGGCCCCTACTGAAACTACAGGCCACCCACCACAATAAATTTAAGAAAACGATGAAAAGTGCAAAAAAATGTAGGTGCAATGCCCCAATCAAACAAACAACACCAATTTTCAAACTTACTTGTGGAATCTCAAATTCAAAAGTCCTCAAATCCAATGATATATATGATGCAGCAGACACAAAGAGTGATCCTTTCAGCTCCAAATCCAAATGAAAAGTGAACAGGAGATGGACAAAGCACTGGGAGGAGCCTGCTGGACAGGAACAGGAAGTTAGAGACTCTGGGGCACTTCCTTCCTATTAAAAAAAAAAGTAGAAAAAGGACTCCTTGCACAAAAAAGTACAGCCAAATGTCAATCTGAGTAGTTTTTTTAATCCAAATCATCATTTCGAGAAGGTTTTGATGCTGCTCGGGAGAGAACCTTCTCCAGATTGCAGATTCGGCATGTTTGGGATCGCGTTCTTCACAAAACTTCCTCCAGAAGTCCGATGGCGCGCCCGAATAACGTGTTCGTGATCGCAAACTCTTGCGGGACCGTGAGGCCGGCTACCAAATCTCATGTCGCTCGCGAACGGATGGGAAATCTCGTCGGCGATCGCAGGCACCCAGTAAGACGCTCCCACGCACGTGAAAATGCATTTTGGGTGCGCAAACTCAAAAAAAACTTCCCTCTGTTGCGGAGTGCGGAGTTGTCCGGCAACTCCGCGTCCTACGCGGAACGCGGAATTGCCAAAAATCCACAAACTCCACGAGCGTATCAGAGTTTTACACCCAGGGTTACTATAAATTCTTCTTAGCTGAGTCTAGCACTGGTGGGGACATCAGGGTTTTAAGTGGGCCAGAATTGAATTTTTTTTAGTATTAGTTATTTGCAACAAAATCATTGTTGTTACTCATTTACATTAAAATGCTGATGGTCAGTGACAAAGGCAATAGTACTGGCTGGTTTTAGGTGTGTGTCAGTTGTATTATATATCTGGACAAATAACAGAAAGTTCAGAGAGGCACCAAATACTCGTCGAGTGGCACACTATGGGATTCACAGAAATTTTGTTTACATGTTTAAGGAACACACTTAATTATATAGGTCACACCCCTTTTAGAGACCCCTGACGTATTCCATCATCAGGTGTCATGGAGGATTATTGGCCGTTTCTACTTAGCTCTAGATTTAAATCCGCTGTTCAAATTTTAGCTGCTGTTATCTGTATGGTTTTTGTTTTCAGTTGATTTTAAAGCACACTAATATCTTGAGTCGCTGGATCACTACATGAAACCATTATATAAATAAATATTTAAATTAGAGGTTCAAAACAACCTCTCCAGGATCCAAGGGTAGCTACTAGCACACTACTCCTCAGGTTGTTTATGCTTCTGGACACATGCTGCCTTGTGTAGGATTAAATGAGGTATATGTGTTGCCAAGGCATCTTCTTTTAACACAGAGGGAGTTTAAGAATGTTGGCCTTATACATAAAGCATTCAGGGGTTCATGTTCAGATTATATATGGAAACCTGACTCACACTACATTCCCACTCACTCTCTATGAGTCAGCAGCGCCAGATCTACCCTAAGCAATGTTTTCAAAAGTCACTAACATTGGTACAAAGCTACACTTGTGGAACTCTTTAGACCTGAAGCATAGAGCTCTCCACAGCTTATTAACAATCAGGAAGAAACTAATTAAATGCCCTTATTTCAAGAGGGCTTCCCCTCATGAAATAATCCTGTTAGGACAAGCATTTCCTCTTCTCCACCCCACCGAACTTTCCAGTGGGCCAACCAACATGGGGCCTAAATGGCAAAGGAAAACATGCACTTCTGTGTAACTTTACAAGTGTTTGCTCTTCACAAAGGGATTTACGAGTAGTGTCTTTACGAGTGTGGAGTCTCTGCACAGAATCGGCACTCGAAAATTTACTAATCGTAAATCCCTTTGTGAATAGCAAACAATTGTAAACCTGCATAGAACTGTAAGTTTACTTTTGTGAACCAGGCCCATGGTGTAAATTCTATTCCAACAAGAGAATTCTTTTACACTCCCTTTATCCAAAAGAGCAGAGGTGGAATTAGTGCTGCATACAAGCTGTTTGGCAATGTGTTGATATTGGACAACACAGCATGAAGAGGAGAGATGAGACTGAGATGATGTTAAAGAGGTAGAAAAAGATGAAATACATAGTCAGACAAGAAAAGACAAAAAGAAAAGAAAAAGTGATTTGCATATTTATATATGTTTCTTATTTAATTCCGGGTGTCTACTAAAAGATATCTGTGAGAAATTAGATGGAAATTGTTTGATATTGAACTGATGGACAGACAAGAAAAATAGCTCCTCAAAAAGAAGTGCAAGTGAAATGGAGAAAGAAAAAGGAAAAGGCAGAGAAAGATAAATAAAAAAAGCACAAATTGAAGAAATAAAAACAAAGTGGGAAAATCATAATAAACTGTAGTGTCATGTTAAGAAAGCAGAAGGGCACTACTCCTTGCTGTGGCAAAATAAAAAAATTATCTAGACACTGGCCAAATGTTCTGCACATTCATATCTGATGTGCTTCTGTGCCACTTCCACTTCATTGGGAGAGACAATTTTGTGCTGTTAATATAATTAGTCCAATATTTAGGATATTCCATAGGTAGACAACTTGCCTATTTTCCCCCTGAAAGTAGATAGGCTTTTATCATCTACTGGCTATTATAGGACTTCATTAAAGCATTAACTAATATTTCAGAGGAAATTATCATGAGATAATAGTCCCCACTCACATTGTTCATTCTGAGCTGAATACAATAGGAGCATATCAGTGGAATAGGACAATTATCACAATGCGCTTCAGGATATTTACTAGGTTTGCTGATGAATCCTGCTTTGTCCTACCAGAATTCTGTCACTGTGTTTATTGGAGGTGCAGTGGCTTCTTCAAATTAAATTTTGGTGTGAGATGAGGGAGGACACTTGGATTAACATAGAACGCTCTCCCCACACACACAAACACTGAAGTTTGTAGCCCAAATTGAGTCTAGCTGAAGGCTTTCGCCATCTTGAAAATGCCAAAGTTGGTAGGGTTGGCCCCAGCAATTATTACCCCATTGGCAGGGTGTGCCCAGGATTCATCCCACCCACTAGCTCATTTCAGGTAGAAATATGGCACCTGCACACACCCACTTCGGAACACTTGCTGGACTTGCTGAAAATCAGAAGAGGACTGGACCTGCTGCCTGTGACCTGAGAGGAGCCCTGAAAGACTGGACCTGCTCCCTTTTGTAGCAAGGGAAAAAAAGTGGAGTCCAAGGGTCTTAAGGCTGACCTCCTGTTCAAATCAAAGCGATACAACAAGCTACAAGAGGGCATTCCTGCAGGTGTCCAGCTGACCAGTGGCAACTGGACCCGAATTGGACACTGCTTATGGCCTCTGCCTGACACCCTATGAGTCTCTAAGTGCCTCCCCTGAGGTTGTGAGGGGGGATTTAGAAGTATACACCTTTGTTGGATTGGGACTAAAAGTACTAACTCAGAAGGTAAAATCTTTGACCAACATCCAACTGGTTGGTGTGTTCGGCCTGTGCTCCATCGTGACCAGCGTCAAATTGCACCCACGCCCCTGTCTACCGTGACCCTTGACTATCATTGGCACTTAGGTCTTTTTGCCACTTTTTCTACTTACAATTTTAAACATTTGTTAGACCTGTCAGCCTTAGGGTGGTCTTCCCCCAAACATTTTGCCTTACTCTTCCATTTTTGCTGCTCTTGCTTTTATTGGCCTTAAGACTCTGTGCACTTTACCACTGCTCACCAGTGCTAAAGTGTATGTGCTCACTCTCTAAAACATGATAACATTTGCTTACACCCAATTTGAGTTACTTGTAAGTCTCTAGTAAAGTGGTACTACATGTACCCAGGGCCTGTAAAGTAAATTCTACTAGTGAGCCTGCAGTGCTGATTGTGCCACCCACTTAAGTAGCCTTTTAAACATGTCTAAAGCCTGCCATTGCAGCCTATGAGTGCATTTTAAACTGCCCCATGCATGAACCTTCCTTTTTAATACAAATACGTCACCCCCAGGGAAGGCCCTAAACAGCTCAAAGGGCAGGACACTCTGTATTTAAAAAGTTGGATTTCTACTTTTAAGGTTTATATGTCCTGGTAGTGAAAAACTCTTAAATTTGTTTTTCACTCCTGCACGACTTACCCCCTCCCATAGGATAACAGCTGGTTACCTTATTACATTTAATAAGTGATAACTTTCAATTGGGAGCAAGTAAGATTGTCCAGGTTAGTGTCTAACGAATTGTAATTTAAAACCCTCTTTAATGGTAAAGTCGGATTTTAAGTCACAATTCTGAAAATGCCACTTTTAAAAAGTTTGCATTTTTTTTGTCCCAAATATTTGGTGCCTGCAGCCGCTTGTATTCTGGTTCACATAACTAAGTGTAACTGGCAGTTGGTCTTTGTGTTTTGCTCCCAGACTGTGAGACACAGGGAAAATAGGTGTTAGCAGGGAGGGCCATCTCAGACTTGATGGGGGGAGGAGCGGTCACCTACCACACTTGCACATCACAAGGGCTCTGCCCAGCAGACTTACAAAGGGTTTTGATACCAGTCTTTTGTGACCCCAGACAAGCTGAGGTCAGGGCAGAGAGATAGGAAATTCCAAACACCTGTGGGGGTGGAAACTTCCAGAACTTTCTCCTACTTCAGAGTGGGTACCAAGTATAAATGTTGGACCCTCAGACCCAACGCTTCAGTACACCTCTGGGCCTGTGGAAGACTCAGAAGGACTGCTGGGCTGCTCTGCAAGAAAGACTGCTGCTCTGCTGCCCTGCTACCCAGCTGCCCTTCTGCCTGATTGGAAAGGAATGGACCCGCATCTTGAACCCAGGGCCACCAGAGTGACTCCAAGGGCTAGTTGAATGGTCTCCTGATCAGAGCCGCAGCGCTTGAAAAGGCACCAACCACCCTGAACCCAACATATGGACAGAGGCCATCGCACCATGTAGCTTCCTCAGAACCACCGGTGGGAGATGCATCCTCAATGCAGGCCTTTGCATCGCAAGCCTTTTGTCAATTGCATCCACTACAATGATGCAGAACTTTGAATCGCAGCCCCGCAGCTTCCTTGGAACTGCCACTCTATGATACATCTTCGACACAGGACTTCACATCACAAGCCCCTCATCAACACCCTCCTCAGCGACGATGCAGGACTTCACATTGCAGCCTGCAGCTTCCTTGTAACTGCCGCTGAGCGACGTATCTTCGATGCGGTGTCTCGCAATGCTCCACAACCAGTATTTAAGGTATTTTGTTCAGCGAGACTATCTTGGTCCTGATGCAGTGTGAATGTTATCAATTCTCACTAGTAAAAGATCATTACGACAATAAATTCTTGACAAAGTCATGTTAACCGGGTAAGTTGAAAAATGTGAGAAGTACATGATGCATCGTAAAAGCATGCAGAGTGTTCTAACACGATGATGCGAAAATGTAAACAATGAGAGAAACAATGAGAACTACAGATAACCGCATATATGTGTTGAGAGAAAACAAAATATATGTTAACATAGAGAGTATTGTGATAATTACATTTATATGTGCATCAAAATATGAAAATATATACTTGCATCATGAGAGTATTGTAATGAAAGTTGCTTCTTTTGAAAGAATTGACATAGTGCAAACGAGTTTCTGTAACGTTTATGCAAAAATACATATATCTCAGAGTGACATGTTAATGATTTGTTTTGAAAATGCCAATGTGTAAGTGATGCTTATAATGAATTTTTCTTTTTTAACAGTACTTAATACTGATACATAGTTCTTGAAGAAAACCAACTGAAATAATGCATAAAATCGAAATGCCTTTATGAAATGTGTGCTTTATAATAATATTGAATGGTAGTGATTCAGACAATTTTCATGTAGGCCTCAAATGCTTTTCCTTTCCTGCGCAAATGTAAAATCATACGAAGCAGTCACTTTAGCCACTCTGAGAACTTTCTGTGAAGTTTCTTTTCTGTATTGGTTAACAATGGACTCACTTCTTGCTAAGAAAAAGATTCGATAAAAATGTAACAATATTATTGCAAACCCAGGGAAAGGCGCTTGGGAACGGATGGACTGTGAGCAAAGTAAAGTTCCACCTACTTTCTGTGGAAGTGACGGAAGAGTAATACAATTGAACTTAATGAATCTAATGAAATTTGCAAAAGAATTACTTAATTCTTCCGGATTTTTTGCGATTTACCGATCACCCCATAAACTGCCAACTGTGAGTGACAAATGTGAACCCCATGGACTGATGAAATAGATACGTTAAGGGGTGTAAACCAGGAACTATTTGAGGTATAATTGCCCCAACGGAGGAGTGGGGCTGGCTGTCATTTTTCTTTTCCCTGTCTGGCATTCTGTCGGACTGACTTTTGATTCTATTGACTTTCTTATGCCTTTCCCACCTACACTGGGTGGCGAAGTCCTTAAGTGATCTGAGCTATTCCTAACTGCGACCCTGGAACCTGTATTCTGCCAGCTGGTAAAGTTGAGCAGGAAATAACCTTTCAGCTGAAGGGTTAGCTGACTCCTTCTGTGGCATGCGGTGCTGCAGTTCAGACTTGGCCAGATCTATTTGAAGACGAACTGAAACAACCAGACTTGCTTTGGTTTGTATTATTGATAACTGAATCTCAAAAACTTATTTTGTTTCTCCCGACAGACGAATGTCCAGCCGACTATTAAAGCTCTGTACTGCATTGTGAGGCTACTTGTACTAATGGTTTTATCATTAAATCTGATTCAAAATGCAATTTCTTGATCTGTCCATCCGTAATGAGGCATTAGATAAATGGTTTTCATGAGTTATCTTTATCGATTCTGTCTCATTCTTTTAGTCATGTTTCTTGTCTCAATGTGTTTGTATCAGTGACTGAGAAAAGCTATGAAATAGCATGGTAGATAACAATTATTTTATTCCAGGTCCTCATAGAATAATTGTTACCAGTTCTCCAAGTATTCTAGTCCCTGTTAGCTCAACAAAAAGATCCATTGGAGGACCATGGTTTGTGGTAAACTAGTTGATAGTTGTAAATATTGTGTGTTCATGAAATAGGATAAAATGGGCCTGGTGATTTAAAAAACAGTTTTTACTGAAAGAGAAAATCTGGTAAGCTTTGCGCTGCATCAGTCCCTGTATCCAGTCCTCACTCCATCATGGTCAGCCTGAACTTGTGACTTTGTCCCGGACTGGCGTGGCCAGAGACCCACAGTTGGTGCTTTGTGCTTTCAGACACTATTTTCACTTAAACCTTTAACATTGCATATCTCCAGTACTACTGACTGGATTTCTGTCATTTTGGTCTCATTTAATGTATTAACTTTTATTCAATTTTTCTAAATTGGTATGGGATTTTTCTTGAGTTGTTTTCTCACTTTATTACTGTTTGAAGTGCTGCATAAATACTTTACAAGGTGCCTCTAAATTAAGATTAACTGCGTTGTGCCATGCTACCAGAGGATTAAACACAGGCTAATTTTGGGTTTGCTTGAGACTTCACCCTGACAGAAATTTTGTTGCTGCTTGAGTAGGGTTTCACCCCTCAGCTAGTACCCCAATTCCCTACATTGGTGTTCAGCTGTGAGATTTGGACTTGTGTTTGTGCAGTACCATAAAGTGATTTTTTGTAACCCTAAAATCCCAGATAAATAATTTGACACCAATTCAAGTTTTTTTTTTTTTTAATTCTCCTTGATTGGCTCTTTTGTTTATTCCAAAACCACTCTCATTCTACCTGACTGTACCTGCTGTAATGGATTCCGAGCTCATCAACTTAGAAAGCTACACTGTGGTTGAGCTCAAGCAGTTCTGTAAGGAAAGGGGACTTCCAACCAGGAAGGGCACCAAGAAGTTGGAGTTTCAGAAAGCTCTGAAGGTCTGGGCGGAGACTCACAAGTTGCTGACAGCAACAGAGGATGGGGATGAGGAGGATGATATGGAGGAACTGGGCCTGGATTCAAACCCTGAGATACAGCACTCAGGAGAGGAGGATATCTTGTCCCCTGAACTGGCCCACCCTGCCATAGTAGAGAGTGCATCATCACAAGGCCAGGCTCCAGAGGGCTGGCAGACAGGAAGGGAGGCAGGGAGTTTCAGCTGCAGATGGCAAAGTTAAAAATGGAGGAGAAACTGCATCTAGAGCAATTTGCTCATGAGAGGAGTTTGAACTCAAGGTGAGGCAAGAAAGAAGATTCCAGCAGTTTTGGTGGCAGCATACCCGCAGTATCTGAAGGAGGCAAGAATGTCCACATATCCAACGATCTCTTGGCCAGCTATGTGGTAGGAGATGACATGGACAAGTGGTTTTCTGCCTATGAGGTGGCCCTTAAGATGCACACGGTTCCAGAAGAGTTTGGGGGGTATTACTCTGGAAACATATGCTCACAGTTGGGGGTGGGTGGGTGACCAAATGCAGTACATTTCAATGATAAGCATCCTTGTCACCAAGTTTGGACTCACTCCAGAAAAGTACGGCATCAGGTTCAGGGATGGCCAAAATATGCTGACTTAGTCTGGGTAGATTTTCTTGATTACGCCAGCAAGGCAATGAATGGTTGGGTGCAGGGGAGCAAAGTTGAAGATTTTACTGGGTTGTTTAACTTGATACTGAGAGAGCACATGCTCAATATCTGTTTTACAGAGCTGCGCGAGCACCTAGCTAATAGTAAGCTCACTGATTCCCGGGAACTAACTAAGGAGGCAGACTTCTTGGTCAGCACCAGTGTCTAAAAAGGTATTTGGGGGGCGGACCACCAGAAGAGTGGTCAGGGACCCCACCAGAAGAAAGAGGGGGGAGGAATACTTAAAAATAAGGAATTCTCTAAAGGCCTCCAAAATAATTCCGAAGGGAATAATAATAGTCAGTCCCAGTCTGAGTCTAAAAGAAAGGGGTTTGATGACAAACAGACAGGGACATTTACCCCCAGTGTACTGAGTGTTACAAGTATGGGCACTCCAAGGGAAACACCATATGTGCCAATAGGGTACAGCCCCCATCGGTTGGCATACACTTGGGTTGGCCAGCTTAGTGTGGGGGGAGGAAATGTTCCCAGTTAGCATGGGAAGAGAGCAGAGGTTGTATTAGTGCCCCTAGGGGATAGAGAGATGGTGCTAAAAGAGCATATGCCTTCCAATATTTCCAAGTATAGGCATTGGGTCCCCATCAATGGGCATAGGTTGGAGGCTCTGAGAGACACAGGAGCCAGTATGACTTCTATGAGGTGCCATCTGGTATCTTTAGAGCAAGTCCTCCCTAATGCATTCTACCAAGTCATAGTCACAGAAAGCCGTGAGATCCACTACCCAGTGGCTCTGATTCCCTTTGAGTGTGGGAGAAGGGAGAGTCTCAAATTCTCTAAATGTAGCTGTATGCCCTACAATGCCTGTAGATTGTCTGTTGGACAATGATCTAGAGCACACTATCTGAAAGGAAGTTAAGCTTAGGTCACACCTAGAGATGTTAAGCTGCCGGTGTGGGTCTATATGATCGCAAGGTCCATGGCTGCCCAAAAGGGGAGTCAAGGAAGCCTTGAGACTGGAAGAATGACCCGGCTAGCTGCCAAGAAGGGGAATGGCAGGGGGCATGGGAAACCAGCCCCTGAAGGTCCCACAGTCCAGGTTAAAGGTGTACCTGAGGAACCCGCCCCTGAACATACCAGGGAAAAACACTGCCACTCTGGGATACTTGCCTGAGCTTGCTGGGTGGCAAGTTGAGGGTGGGCCCAACATGAAGGAATTATGCAAGGTGGAAAAAGAGTGCCCACTCTAGATGATTTGAGGTGGCAAACCGAGGCTCTGGCAACAGGTGATACCTTTGAAGATCACCTTGTCAATTGGGAGAATTACCTCATCTACAGTTAGCTTAATGTTCCTGGGGCTGGGGCAGCCACGTGCTGGTGGTCCCACAGTGTTACAGGGCCTTCTTACTGGGGTTTGCTCATGAAAAACCCCTGGCAGGACCTCTGGGGTAGGACAAGACCTCTGCCAGACTTGTTCCCCACTTCTATTGGCCCCAGATACAGACAGCCGCAGACAAGTTATGCAGGTCCTGTCTCACTTGCCAGACCAGCGTGAAAGCAGGGAAAAAGCTGAACTCTCCTCTGGTTCCCTTGCCTGTCATTGGCATTCCTTTTGAGAAGGTTGGCTTTGACATTGTTTGGCTCTAGGACACCAAGACAACCTTAGGCAACTAGTTTCTCCTGGTCTTGTAGGACCACGCCACATGGTACCCAGAGGCCATCCCTCTGCGGTCAATGAATGCACCAGCGGTGTCCAGGGCCCTAATGGGGATTTTTACCCGTGGTTTGGTTCCCCAAGGAAGTGGTACCTGACAGGCGCTAACTTCATGTTCGCATACATGATGTCCATGTCGAATGAGTGTGGGGTAACCTACAAGTTTTCCACATCCTACCATCCTTGAACCAACGGGCTTGTTGAGAGATTCAAAAAGACCCTGAATGGCATGAGGCAGAAGTGGGGTGTTCTCTTGCCATGCCTGCTGTTCGCCTACAGGGAGGTGCCACAGAAGGAGGTTGGGTTCAGCCCACTTGAGCTCTTCAATAGACACACTGTTAGGGGACCTCTGAGCCTTGTGAGAAAGAAACCTCCTCAGGATGTAGTCAGCTATATGCTGGCTCTCCGTAACCAGATGCAGCACTTCCGGAAAAAGGTGAAAGACAATCTTAAGGCCAGTCAAGAAGTAATGAAACTCAGGTACAACCAGGTATGACTCTGGTGGAGTTTCAACCTGGCCAGAAGGTGTGGGTCATGGACCCAATGGAGCCCAGAGCTCTCTAAGACCGATGGATGGGTCCATATGAGGAGAAGGAGCAGAAGGGGGAGACCACCTACCTGGTAGATCTCAAGACCCCTAGGAACCCTCTAAAAAGTGCTCCACATAAACCATCTCAAAACTCATTTTGAGAGGTCAAAATCAACATGCTCTTGGTGACAAATGACAGAGTGGAAAAGGAGAGTGAACCTCTCCATGACCTCCTGCCCATCCAGATGTATGAAGGGTCAGTAGAGGTTGTGAACCTCTTCCCCACTCAAGCCCAGAACAGCAGAGTGACTGTCTCCAATTACTTGGGCAGTTTTCTTCTCCGTTCTTCCTCACCCCTGGGCTCACACACTTGTGTACCCACAACATTGATACTGGGGATAGGATGCCTGTCAAAAACAAAATGTACATCTTGACGGATAAGGTGAGGGCCAGTATTAAGGAGGGAGTCTCCAAGATGCTGGCACTGAGGGTGATTGAGCCGTCCAACAGTTCCTGATCTAGCCCAGATGTGCTGGTACCCAAGACTGCACCACTGGTTGCCACCACAGAACGTAGGTTCTGTGTGGACTGCAGGGTACCCAATTTGGTCACCAAGACTGACGCTCACCCCACCACTCAAGAAGAAGGGGCTCGAAGTCAAGATTGAGACTGACTTGACCTGGCAACCCCCCAAAAATAGACTGAGGGTGTCTAACCGATATTAGAGGAGGTTTGTTAAGGGTTATGGCACCATTGTTGCCCCCCTAACTGAGCTGACTTCAAAGAAGCAGCTCAAAAAGGTGATCTGGACAGAGGCCTGTCAAAAAACCTTGACACTCTCAAGGAGGCCATGTGTACAGCACCTCTACTCAAGGCTCCTGACTTCTCCAAGGAGTTTATTGTACAAACGGACACTTCAGAGCATGGCATAGGGGCAGTCTTGGCACAGATAAATAAGGAGGGCCTAGACAAACCCAATTTCCTATGAAATTCATATCTTTGATTCCACTTATTGGATTGTTGTCATTTTGTTATTTAAATTTTACAGTATTTTTCTAATTTGGTTTGAGATTTTCATAGTTTTTCATTTTTATTTATTTACTGTTTGGTACTGCATAAATACTTTGCACATTGCCCTGAATTAAGCTTTTTGTTCTGCGTCCTAGCTACCAGGGGGTAGAGCTCAGGTCAATTTAGTGACTTTGAGGGTTCATCCTGGCCACGTTTGTGATTGTTCCTTGAGTTGGGTAGTCACCCACCCTAAATAATATTCTAAGTTGTACCATTGGTGTTCAGTGAGGGAATAATTACTTGTGTTCTGCAGTACTACACAATGATTTAAGTTTAAATTAACCTCCCGCTCTAAATTGACAGCACAAATTGACTTTCTGAATTTTTTATTTGCCATTTGGTCTTGATCGGGTAATTTGTGATGTTTTTCCCAGATTCAACTTTGCTCACAATTATTGAACCTTAAGTTTTTGTGAACGTTGAAGTGTATCTGGCTAACATGGAGAACCTTAGAATAGCAGAACTGAGGAGTATGTGCAAGCAAAGAGGACTGAAGCTGAACATGCAGTCCAAGAAGGAAGCTGATCACATTGCCCTTAGAGCCTGGGAGGAACTGTCAGCAGCAGTGCACCTCAGAGGAGAATGAGGATGAGGATTACGAGGGAAATGAGGAGGGCATTGAGGAGGCCTGGGTACCAGAGAAGTATGTCTCTCCAGAAGCAGTGTCACCTGTATTGTCCAGAGTAGGGAGCAGTGTGTCCTCCCACCATTTGTGTCCATCAGAGCTGGAGGACAGGCAGGCAGAGAGTGCCTTAGAATTTAAGCTGGTTATCCTTGTCCTTGAGGGAAAAAGATGGCTCTGACTGCTGAAGACAAAAAGGCAGCTCTGTTTACTGAGCAGAAAAAAGGGCAGCAACAGCAATGCATTTGGCACTGGAGGACAAGAAGGTAACACTGAAATTGGAGGAAAACAAGGCCCTGCTTGATCATGAGAGGACCCAGCGCAAGATGGACTTAAGGTCCCAGAGGGCCACTGAGCCCAGTGAGGATTGGGCATTCCTACCCAAAGTGGGTAGGAATGCCCCTAGGACCTTGCACCCCATTGGTTAGGGCGCGCCCAGGAGTCATTCGAAACCACTAGCTTGTGCCAGCTATAAATGTAGCACCTCAAGACACCCTCTGTAGAACGCTTTCTGCACCTGCAGAAGATAGTAGAGGACTGAACCTGCCATCTGTGATCTGAGAGGAGCCCCGTAGGACTGGACCTGCTCCATCTTGCTGGAAATAAAAGGTAAGCGGTTACCAGCTCCCAATGCTGTGTGACCGCATGAAAGTAGTAACCCATTTTTTAAAAACGTTTCCAGATGAATATTTGTAAAGCTGGCCCTGTTTTACAAAATGTGTCCCCTTGCTAGGTCAGTGACTTCCTAACTTTGCATAACCATACTAATGGGTATTGCAAGTGGCTGATGCTTGTAATCTTAAAAAGAATTGAGTGTAAGTAAAACTTTAACACCCGAAGTATGGTGAATTTTGGAAGGTTTCTATTGATTGTTTTTCTGATTTCTCCCAAGTTCTCAGCAACAATCTCACAATTAATGTCCCAACATTGAAGAGTGTCACATTCTGCGACTGGGAAGCTGCCTGCCCTACAGCATTTATGACAAAGAACAAGCCAGCAGTAGTAGTATTTGGGCATACGAGTGAGACTAGAGCTTCAGGACTATGTGTGGTGCTGGCTGCATTAACCAATATGGACCTTTGGTGTGAACCAGAGGAATTCAAAGTCACAGGGGACAATTTGGTGGAGGCAATGTGTCCGGGCCTTTCTTATTCTTTGAGCTTGCTGAATGATTGTGAGGGAGTGGTGGAGATCTGGCCCAAGGGGGCCTTGGCAGGGAGGGACGGTGGCGCAATGTAATAGAAGAGAAGTCAAAGGATGGGGATGTGACAGCATTTTCTATGGATGTTTGGGTACTAACAGTGACATGCCACTGAGTGACAGAAGACCTTCGGATGACCCTCATGGAACAGGAAATGGATTACCACATCCACGAATGACAGCTGACACTGTCCCTCATTTTCCTACTTTAAATTTTGTAAGGTTTGCACATTGTGACATTTTTTAATAAAAATTTGCAAAGTTGCGAGGTGCTTGACTTTGCAAATCTGTATGCCATTAACCTAAAGGTGAGCGCTGACATTGCCCAATTACAAGTACTAGCATTTGGTGACAATGGTAGGTGCATCAAACAGGCAATGCAATGACAAGTACCATGGGCACCGGCAATTACATTTTTAATAACAGGGATTCTAGTCATCAGTATTGTTTGCTTCTTAAATGAAATGCTATTCACAACTGTTCCAGTGCTATCACATGTGTGGATGGATACTGCTAAAGCACACAACAGTCCAGGTATTTCTTCTTTTATCCCTCTCTAGCATGATTTCCAAGTATAGTTGATGATATAGGTATACAGCTCAAAAGATTTATGGTAAGCTGATATTGTATAGATTAGATGATTGATTTGACACCAATACCATCTACTCCCACTTGCAAGCTGACTTTCAAGATGGAATGGGAACTATAGACCAAGCTTTCAGGTTGATCTTCATAGCTATGAAAATTGTCCATATGAATACAAACTCCTTTATAGGTCGAGCTTTCGAGATCTCTTGTATATACTTTATTAGGTCGAGCTTTCGAGACCTCTTGTATATACTTTAGTATATACTTCATACTTCTCTTTGTGGGCTTACAGCTTTTCATTTGTTTGTTTCAGTGTCCATTAAAAATCCTTGCTTGCTAGAGGTCAATCCTTTTTCTTTGTCCCTCCTTTTCGTCAGCATAGAGCAGCGCCCCATTACTTGTACCCTTCAACTTGTCCCATTGAAGTATCTGTTCAGGATTTACTTTTCCCTTTCTCTAAGAGCATCTGAGCAGAATGCTTGATGTGTTTTCAGTGCTCCAAAGTCCGTTTCTGAAACTGGGGCTGTAAATCATGGTTTTATCTCATTACAGTTGCTGTGCATTCAAAGACTGAAGTCAAACATTAAAGGCTATTTTCCGAGGCGCCAGTCCCCTGCCCCCACCCACTCCCTCGTGCCATGTTACTTTTGCTTGGGCTCTCGAGTGTGTGGCACTGAAGCTGTACACTTTGCTCTTACACATAAGCTGTAGGCTAGGCAGGCCTTCCCCATACTTGGGAGTGCAGCTTTAAGGCATGAGGTGGAAGTTTAAAGACTCCCTTCTTTCCTGGTTTTGATTTTTGAACGCTTCCCAGCTCAGCATTGCAGGAATGTGGCTGCCCGCCGCCCCCAAAGGGGGCCACCCTAAAAGGGCGGCCCTTTAGTGCCATTGCGGCACAGCCTACCCCTCGTCCTAGCTGCAGTGGGCTTCCGCCTGGAGCCCGCGGCGGTGGGGGTGTGGGCGTCACTTCCGGTACGCCCAGGGGAGGAGGGAGGGTATGTATACCCCCCTGTCCCTCCCAGCGGCCTCTTTGCCGCCAGCCTCGCCGTCTCCCTCCCTTCCTCTTACCCTCCGGCTGGGCTGGTGGGCAAAGTATGTTGAATGTTTTAATGTTTGCTTTTGTGTTGCAGGCGGAGTTACAGGGCGATCTGGAAGCAGTATGGTACAGTAAGGGTACCTCTGCGGCAGACGGGTACAGTAAGGGTACCTCTGCGCGGCACAATAGGGGTGCCAGAGCCAAAGACCAGGATCCTCATGGCAGGGTCCTGGAGAACCGCGACGGCGCCCCGTTAGTCCTTCGGCGGTTGGGGGCCTGACCAACCGGGGGTTTGCCCTGATACGCTCCGCCCTGAAAGGGGCGTGAGTAGATGGTAACAAGGGACTCGTGATCCAGTGGTGGATCAACAAAGGTAGCGCTGACCGGGCATACATCCCACAGTGCTGGCTCATCAGGCGGGCAGGGGCAGCATAGGCTGGACGGCTGCCTGCCCTGGATCGCCCGTAAGATAACCCACCTTATTGCATACCCTTGTATGGAATAAACCTGCGACAGTTTTTCCCATAAACAATGTGTCTTGTGGTTTATTATGCATGTTCACCTATGGGAAGTGGGGGGACGTTGCCGGTATTGGGACTATGTGTAGAAACTGGCTGAGACGACCAATGAGAGATTCAAAACCCGGACTGGAGTCACGCCGGATCACGCCCACATACAATTGGGATTCAACACCCACATTAAACCTGTAGGCGGGAGAAAGACAAAACATGGTCTGAAACTTTTCAGATTTGCACAAGTCACACACTGCAGCTGAGAGACAGAGAGAGGCTGCACATGAGAGGGGCTGTCTCGTGCAGCTGTTTTTTCATTGATTCTGTCTTCAGCTGCATGCATTTATTATTTAATGTTCTCTCCTCTGCAATCCACTGGGTAAACCCCTCCAAGAGTGAGACTTTTTACTTCACCTCCTTTTCCTCTTTTTATCCTCCTAACGTTTTGCTCCAATCCTATTTGTTCTTCACTGCACAAAAATGTATTTAAAAACCCTCCTACTCCATCTTGCTCCGTAATCCTACACTTCCTACAACTGTTCTTAAATTCTGACATCATTGGGATCAAAGAGGTCACATGTTTGTAGGGTAATACAGTGGATGCAGCCTTCTCCTGCTTTCTGCTTCTCTGGGACTCCTAACGATTGTCATGAGGCGGGACGTGAGAGACAACAATCTGCTGTACCATTGGTCACTTTATACCCTTGCAGCAGCCAGTCTCCCGAAAATTACACTTTGGGCCTGCTGGCCCTGCATTGAAGAGAGAATCTGTGGCCTAGACAGGTCCCAAGGAGTTCTGAGCTCCTCTGCATTGTGGTCCCGGCCAGCACCAATAGGTTCCTCAGGGAGGAGGCAAGTAATGGCTGAGTTCGTGGACATCCCCTCAGTTTCAGGAACATTGATGTTATTCATAGGGTTCTGTCTGCCCTGCTAGGCACAGGCTGGTACCATGCAGAAAAGTGTCATCCATGGTAGTGCCAGTGTTACTGTTCCATACAGAGTGACCCTTGGTTTTCCAAATAGTCTTTAAAGAAGAATTGATAGATTTCCTTAATAATGTGGGGTTTCTATAGTATGTTTCAAAACCATAATAATATCATGAACTTGTCAGTATGTGCTTGTCACAGTGTGCATGTGCTATTTTACATTTTTTGCGTTCTTCTGATGATGTTGCAAGTAACGTCATCATGAAGAACGTTTCAGTCCTTAGGAAGTTGCATAGCTCAGTAACTTAAGCACCAGGGGGCATATTAACTAGGCCTGGGCGGAAAACTACGCTACGCTCGCGTAGTTTGCGTAGTTTGCGCCACTACGCGCTACGCGAATTGCACGTAGCACAGTGCAAAAACACGTAGCGTAGCGTAGCGGGCATTTTTTGCTTGCTCGCGGTCCTCAACGTCAAGTTGGCGACCGCGGCGAGCAAAATGACATCCCGGCGAGACTTTTTCATCGTTCGCGATCAGCAACATCAAGTTGCCGATCGCGAGCGTGGAAAATAAACTTCCCAGCGAGATTCTCAACGCGGGGAGGTCAGGTTTCTCATTGCGAGTGGTCGCGTATGCTCGCGACCGCTCGCGATGAGAAACTACCAGTCCGCGTTGAGAAACCTGCCGCTCGAGTACAAATCTACTCGAGCGGCAGAAAACGACCGCTTGCACTGTGCAACATGCCGTTTGCAATGATTGCACAGTGCGGACAAGCATCCGGCACTGTGCAATCATTGCGAACAGCATTTCCTACCGCACTACGCAGTTCGCGTAGTGCTACGCGTAGCTCGCGTAGTGCGAAGTGCACTTCACGTGGCTACGCGTAGTGCTACTACGCGAACTACGCCCATGGTTAATATTAACAAGGGCCATATCGCCGCTTTCCCGGCACATAGCGCCGGAAAAGCGGCGATTTACACATCGCACAATCATCAAGGCAGCGCTAACATGCATTAGCGCATGTTAGCTGCCGTCTACGAGACGCCCCGCATCTTAGCGATATACATCGCTAATCAGATGCAAAATAGGCATTCCCTCGAAAACCAACAAGAAAAAAGTCGCTAAGGAAACACCGCAGTATTTACAACCCGGCCCCAAACACGCGAAGCGATAATTAAAGCCGCGCTAACCGCGGTTTTCGCCGGATTCCTACGTCTGCAAAAATCCCGACTTAGCTATAAGTTAAATGGCAGGTGGATTGCATGGTTAAGTCCACATCTCCCTATTTGCAACATTCTCATTAGCGCTGTTCTTATTTCGCTGTATTCCGCCGCTATTGATGTGTATCGCCATCTATCGCCGGTTTTCATATCGCCTGTCAGCAAAGTGTTGCAAATATGCAGCTAACACGGCGATGTGAACCGGCGATAGACGGCAATAATGCAAATCGCGCTAAGCGCAATTTGCGATGATTACCGCGGCCCCTTGATAATATGCCCCCAGCTGCCTTGTGTGTTAAATGCAAGGCTAAGGTTTAAATAGTATTGGGCCTACTCTGCCATTAATTCTCTCACAGTTAAAAATGTGGAAGTTACTGGAGCCTGACTGCTGAGATATTCTGCTAGACTTATGTGACAGCGAATCAAAACTTTTTGTCCAGTGCAGTCTGTCCTGCTGCTTTACATCCGAAAAAACTAGACATTCAGCTCAAAGCCATGAAAGTCGCCACGAAGATTCTAATTTCCAGCATAGTTTATTAGATCCAGTCAGTGGCAGCTTATATTTGAGACGTCTCTATGAAACACTGATGTATAAACTCAGAGGTTACACAGATAAATACTAGATTAGGGGCATGAAGCTCCATCACTGCTGCTATGAGCTCCAAAACCAAACAAAAAAATAATAACTCTGGATCTCTCCCTTCTGTCCCTCCACTGTCCTTTTCAATCCGGGTAGCGGACTAGCATGTCCACCACTTAGATTGGTTTCATGTTTCACTATGCTGATTCACCGCTGGTCCTTTATGGGTTCCGGAGTGGTGTGCTACTCGCCGAGGGGGCGCTTGGGCGCCCCATCAAGGGTAGCAAGTGCTATATAAATGCAAACCTTTTTCCCTCTTCTATCCCTCCACTATCCTTCTCAATCCAGATAACTGACTAACATATCCACCGCTCAAATTACTTTCATATCTTCACTATACTAATTGACCACTAATCCTCTATGGGTTCTGGAGTAGCGTGCTACTCGCCAAAAAGACGTTTTGACGCCTCGTCAGGAGTAGTAAGTGTTATATAAATGCAATTACAATACAATACAATACAATACATCCAGATTGTGTTAAGCCAACCAGTACAACATCCTCTTCCAATTTCTTGGCCACTTCTCAATCTGCTACTGAGCCTTGTTCAAGCTGTTGTTACTGGTTTGTAAATCCCTTTGTAGATTGGCACTTGGCTGTTTTGCCTCTTGAGTTGCTCTGTGTATTGTTGTTAATACCTGTGCTGCTGGTCTCCCCAAGGCCCTATTTCCACTATTATCTTTGGGGCATATTAACAAGGCGGCGATAAACAATTATCGCCGCTTTTGCGGGCGTTTTCGGCCGAAAAGCGGCGATAATTATATCGCCTTATCAGCGAAGACACGCTATCGCGTGTTTTGCTGATTTTGCTCACGTTTCCAGCACGCCTGACTTCGCATCGATAATGAGATGCAAAGTAGGCGTGTCTGTGGAAACAACATGGGTAAATATCGCGAAGGCAGCTTCGCGATATTTACATGCGGGGAAGCGATTATTTTAATCGCGTTAAGTATGCCTTAACGCAGGAATTTAACGTCTGTTAAATTCTGACTAAGGCATACTTAACATGGGGGGTGGATTCTGTGGCTAAGACCACAGGCCCTATCATCTAGGATATCGCAGTTTTCCCATGGAAAATGGCGATATCCACGGTATCTCTGACATTTTTATCGCCTCGGCGATGTGCGTAGTTAATAACGCGCTAACCGGGCGATAAATTCCAGAGATAGCCGGCGATAAATATGCAAGCGCTAAGCGCGCTTTGCGATATTTATCGCCGGCCCTTGATAATATGCCCCTAAGTCTTTAATCACATTAAAACAAGCATTGGGAAAACTATTATTTTTTGCCTGTGAGAAGTAGTGGTTTTTGCAAACTGAAATGGTGGGATCCCTCACTTTAGGGGGACATACACATACCAGTTTTTTCTAAGACCAATTCCTTTACATTGAAAGGTAAACAGGCAGTTTTATGCCGGTCTATATTGAAATGCTGCACTGTCCCTATTATGGGTGCAAGTTCTTACCAATTCTGTGGACAGTAAAAAATGTTTCCTAATCTGACACACTGTGCCATTCTTTGTCATGCACGGCCAAACTGAGTGCACCGTGGAGCAGATGGGGACATTACGCCACATATGTAATGCAGCACATAGTTGTTCAGCTTTCATCCAACTATTCACGGTGTTCCTAATTGTTCACGTCTCCTGTATTGAGTGGAATACGCAAATGGAATGCATGGATGGGTTGGTGGCTGGCTGGGTCAGTGGGAGTATGGGTGGCTTGTTGAGTGGATGGATTGATGAATGGGAGAATGAATGGATGGCTGGATGAACAGTAATTTTTACAGAAAGCCTTTATTCTTTTATTTCTGATAAGACATAGCCTGTGCTTAATTTGAGCCTATGTTTGCTGGTGCTCAGCACTGGAACTCATTTTCGAAGATGTGAACTTATTTTGCAGAGACTCTCACTGATTGTGTTTGGGCTGAGCTACAGTTCCTCTCACTGCAGTGCAGAAGCTCACTCTGATATTTCTCATCTTAATGAGCAATTTAACAACACTGCTTCTGTATTTGGTTGATGAACCTGCATCGTTTAGCCAGTGTATCAAATTGGACAGTGATGCGGTGGCCTCTGATCCACTTGGCTCTGATTGCTTGCTTATCCTGGAGTCAACTGCCATGCTCCCAAGCAGAACCACCACCATATGAGGGCACCCCAGCACTTTCCTCCAGCTCCATCCTTTATTTCTGATGAGGGCTGCATGCCCCAAGGTGGACAGCTCAGGCTGATCTTGAGATGCAAAATTGTCCGTTGCTGCCCTCCACGTCATTGGTCCGGGTACCAGATGATCATGCAGCGTACACTTACAGCCTCGATGAGCACCTCGGGCACAGGGTGCCCACCTTTACACAGGGTACTTCAGTGGTTGTTCTTCCTGGAGAACGCTCACTTCTACTGAACACAGCGTGATGCGGGTATTTGGGATCTCTTTTTAAAGCTGCAGGTATTCAGGATACTTGAAGGAAATTTCTGGAGTAAATAAAGGCAGTATCAGCTGACGCCCCAGCACCAAATGGAGAAGCTGTGTTGGGTTCTGGCTCTGATATAGCTGTTAATCAGCTGCTCAGATGGGTCCATCTCCTGGTCACTGTTGTGCAGCATGGATTGTCTGCCATGGGAGGAACATGTGTCTAGATGAGTCCAGCATCTTGAAGGGACAGAGGCTGCAGGAAATGGCAGCATACTTCTTTCTTGTAACCATCTTAGTGCACTGACCATTTCAAGGCAGGAGTGCTGCTGTTCATCTAACACCCATTGTAGTGGGATTCGCCGATAGTGGTCAGCTGAAGAGCCTGTGATGAAAGGTCCCAGCACATATTAATGTATTTATTTCTACAAATCAAGCACTGTACATAACCCATGCTTGTCCATATCCTTGTGTGATAAACGACGTTTAAAAAAATGTGGATGTCACACGTTTGATTCTAAGCGTGACTGGCTTGGCTTTCATCCTTCCTAAGTCTATAAAATTAGTACCTTTTGAATAACAGTGATGAGAGTTTTTAAAGCTATGCAGTTACAACTGTATAACTGTACTTAACCAGCCAAACTCAAACACAGCCTTGTGGCAGCCTTTTCCAAATGCTTCGAATTCTTTTGGTATTATACAAAACAATCTACCCCTTTTGGTGGATTAGGAAGGATAAAACGCTGGCTGACATGCAGAACACTTGCGTGGGTGGTACCATGCTTTGGATTTGATTTAAAGCACAGGTTTGCTATAACTGTCCTATCAAGCGGCATTTAGCTATGTTTCTTTTCTTACTTCCTGTTTTTTTCCACAAAGCCCCAATTGAGCAACATTTACTTATGTATTAGTAGTGACATATAAAGCGCCATCTTGCTGCCTTCTAGCCACTATTGAACCCTAGCACAAATAGAGAAAGGAGGAAGTGTGAATTGTAACTTGCATGTGCTGGGCACCTGTGAATTCAGCAATGTTGAACCATCTAGCGCATACTTGTTTGGTGATATGTCGCTAATCAAAGACAACATTCTGAAAAACTGAAGAATGGAACTGGAATTGAAGAACACCACGCAACACAACGATAATAAAACAATCAAAATTCAGCGCCCAACATTACCAGGGATCAGGTTAACTGAGATGGTGAGATGATAAGGGACTCTTATACAATCTCTTTTGAAATAACCCAAACCTTTTACCTTTTACTGCAAAATATTTAATATAGTGCATTTTGAACTTCCCCAAAAATATATGTAACATTTCTTAGACCAAACAACAAATAATTTGCTACACAACGTTCTGTTTTAACACAATAATTAATATATTGTTCATTATTGAATATCTGACAAAAAATAGATAGACATTATTTGGTGTGTTATAGAGTATTCAGTATGTTACCAAACAATGGTACATACTAGTTCAAATAGGCTTGGGTTATTCAGTTTGTTTCATAGTATTCAAATTGTTAATCTCATCTTACTCCCTTTACAAAGTCTTCCTGGAAACTTTCCCTCAAACACCCCCTAACCTACCGATTCCATTACACACCACATACATCCACTCCACTCCAAAACACATAAGTAAAAAACATTTGCAATGTTTACAATGCCAATAGCTCTAACTCGCGCAAACGCTAGACCTACTGCATTGCCAATGCTTGTTTGTTTTTTTGCTCTTATTTGTGACATACGTAGTGCTTAAAAGAGCTTTTGATAGTTTATCCAGGACGACCCTGTTCGAAGTGTTAGACAACATATAAGCCACCCCTACCTTTTACTTGTATTAAAACATAAGCACAATAGTAATGCATACTGGTACCCACTGGAGGGGAAAATCGGAATTAACGAGAGAAACAACTGACAAATTCCAGGCAGGGCTGTGTAATGGCCCTGGCCCCTTTCTGCCTTCCATAAATGGACTGGTTGATTATTTTGCACTTTCTATATCTCATGCTGCCATGTTTGGAAGAGAATGCTTAACAACATTATTATTTCCTGATAATGCCACTTTTCTACCAAGAGCCCCAACAGGTCTGATCAACTAGTTGCATTTATTTCTACCTTTTGCCATTCCTAATTTGGAAATGATTAAATGGAAATTAAATGTATAGTCTTCTTTCTGAACAAATTGTATAGAGGAAAGAATCTGCTGGAAGGTTAAACATTAAAAAAAGAAACTACCTTTGGCACTGTTGCAGGTAGATTTTAGTAAAAAGGCCTGCTAGTAGGCCCAGCTTCAAAAGAGTGCTTCAGTGCTGTTCAACGGAGCACAACCCGATGCAGCCTAATGATGATGTAACTATGCTGATGTTTTTTCCCGAAATTCTATTCTGTAATTTTAAGCAATGATTTTATCTTGCTGTGAATGAAATCATATTTTAAAGAACTATGGGCCTAGTTAAGAGTTTGAGGATGGGTGCTCGTCACAAATGTGACGGGTATCCTGTCGCCTTATTACAAGTGCTTTAGGATATAATGCACTTATAAGAAGGCGGACGGAATTTCCTCAAAGTTTATGACAGTGTACCTTACGCCAAACTCTAAATCAAACCTTATGCTCGAAAAAGCTAACGTTTGATGATGATGTAGGTGTGTACTGAAAAGAAATAGGTATTCGGTGTCTTGGTATATGGTTAGCATTTAATGATTTATCTGCCCTTTTAACCTGTCGTTTTTCGTTTATTCACAAATATGAAGCGAAAATTATTAATGGATGGTTCATGAACTATACGATTGTATAACTGATTGCTATTTCTTACCATGGCACTTTTTAATGTACCTACCCGTTGTATTTAGTAAATATTTTTTAAAGAACATTCTATGTACATTGATTGAAGTTAAACTTGCATCTCTTTAAAGTCTTCCGGCACCCGATTGCTTTAGAAACCAAAGGAACAGTCGAAGACAAGGTACATGGTTGTTTTGCTGCTTATGTTGTCAACCATATCTAGTGATTACAAATCTGATTATGTCAGAATGTGAATAAAACCAAGCCGAAAGGCTCTTTCACTTTCTTGGGGTTTTCCCTCAAATTTGTCTCATTGTCTCCTCTTTTTTTTAGGTCTGGTCTAGAAACAGGTTGAGCTGTCTTACCAGTCGCCAGCTTCCCAAAAAGAAATACAAATAAAAATACATGCGTAGAAGGACTTTCATTCAGCCCTCTTCATCCACTGGTCGGGTCAAGTGACATTCACATTTTACTTCTGCTTATTACAATACAGTATAGCGCAATGGGTCAGCCCGCTTCACCTATTGGCTGGCTTGCTCTGTGAGTGGCGTCATTTGGCAAGATATGCACAGTCACCTGAAAAGGAATGCACTTCAATGCCATGGTTAGTGGGCATGGGCAACGCTTTTTTTTTTTAGTTTGTCATGTGTTTGTCAGATTTTTTTCTGCAGATTACTTATGTTTGCAAAAATATTGCTCACCTAAAAAGACAGACTAATTGGATTTGTCATTGCTTGTTCTTCTCTGTGTGGCAGCATGTGGCAAAAACCAGAATCGAGCAGTAATGTACATTGAAGAGAGACACATTATGGAACAAGACTGCAAATTCAAATAAACACATTTGGAAAGAGGTATGGCAAGATGTCTCCAGGCACCAACTAGTAATAACAGATAAGCATTGGCATAGCTAATAGGTCTCGCCTTTGGGACCTTATAAGTGTTTAGTTATCCAGGACAATATCCTTGGTGCAACAACATCAAGTGTTGCATGGCTAAACACTTATAAGGTCCCAAAGGCGAGACCTATTGGCTATGCCAATGCTTGTTATATTAAATGTTTTACATAATTCTAAATCTTCATGTTTACTTGTATATTTCATGCACGAGTAAGAAAGAAAGAACGTCTTTGTAATCCGAAGTGCAAAATATCAACTGTAGAGTCCAGCAGGCACTTGCGTGATTTCACATAAAGATCCATACAGCCCTTGAAGTTCAAAGCAATTCAGGGGAATTTGTGATTGACATATTGGTATCTCTCGTCCAATGGCAACCACAGGACCTAGTACACTATCCTCTTTTTGTAATCAGATCACCAGAGACCAAGGCCTCCGTCCCAAAACATGTTTCAGGACGTCGAAGGTCCCTCCTCTGCAGAGCACATGGAGAACACAGACTAAGATCGGCTATGATAAGAGAGAGGCATCGCTGGGTCATTTCACAGAAGCCTACATGTGGCAAGAAGAAAAGTGGCAAGAGGGCTGAAAGGAAAGTAAAGGAGTGGAGTGGAGTTAGAGGCAGGAGCACAGAACTCAGGGATTCTTGCAAGAAAACTGATAGAGCAACAACGCTAGCACTGGAGGCAGTTAGATGCTCATTTCTCTAGCACTGTGAATCCGCATGAACTCTATTGTTTGGTGCAGTGTAGTGACAACAAGGGCGTTAGTGTTTTGCTCAATAATCATCATTATAAAGTTCAACGCACAACTACGATTGATGCTGGCAATCACCGAGCCTATCAAGTAGCCTCCCCTCCTTCACTATCCCAGCCTCCTCTTGGTGTCCTGACTCTGTCCTCATTTCATTTCAGTTGATTCTCACCACGATTCTATAATAGAACCTCCTTCTCTTTTTTTACATCTCCCTCTCGCATTCCACAAGATTATTTCCTGTTCTCCAGGCATATCACTCCTCTTTAATCTGTCATCTCCACTCCACACTGTAGTATTTACGATGACACCCAAATAGTGTCCAGGATCATTTGTCATTAGCGCTGACACATCGGTGTTGGTGTGATTTATGCTGCTGCCAGGAGTGACAAAATAAACAGAGGATAAATATAATCTTATCTCTCCACAGTTTCGGCCTGGAGGGCAGCATTACTATCTGCTGATTAATCCCAGTGAGGCAGAAATTGTTTTGTTCCTGTGTTGCTCAACCTTCCCACTCTCCAAGCATCTCCTGCTCCATCCCTCTCCCTCTGATTCTGTTTGCAGTTTTTCATACTTTCCTGCTGTAAATACATTATTGATGTCACAAGCACCGTCACTTTCCAAATCTATAAAAGTTGGTGCATGTGCATTTACTGGAATGCATGTGTGAGTGTAATGGTGGGGTTTGCATGCATGGTGTGTGCGTGTATGAGGAGTAAAATGTATTGTGCTGGCAAGGTGTTTGTATGAGTGTGTGTATGCTAGCTGAGCTAGGGCATGTGTATTTGATCTGCATGATCCATTTTGACATTTAACTCTATGTCACTCTTGCCCTAGCCACCAGCAAGTTGGACTATGGGAATACTCTCTTCGCTGGATTTGCTATGCAACTCACTAGAAGACTACAAACCACCCAGAACTCAGAGACAGACTTCTCCATAACCTCCCACACAGAACTCACATCATACCACACCTCAGGGAAATACACTGGCTTCCGGTACACAAATATGTTCAATTCAAACTCCTCACACACACATTCAAGGCGCTACACAACTCAGGCCCCACCTACCTGAACAGTCACATCTCTTTCCACCAGCCACCTAGACAGCTCCGCTCTGAAGGACTCCTACTCGCACACATTCCACGCGTACACAGAACAAGATCAGGACGGGCACTCTATCACATCGCTCTTAAAGTGTGGAACGACCTCCCAATCTACATCAGAGCTTGCTCCTCTCTTGAATTCTGCAAGAAGCTAAAGACCTGGATTTCAATTAACCAACATACCATAGGTAGGGATAGGCACACACACCTGCTCAGCATCAGGAGATGCTCACGGGTGACAGTGCACTTTCCAAATACTCCTAACATAACATTTTTTGGGGTGTGATAGTTGCAACAATTTTATTTCGCAAACATCATGACGTTTTTCCATAAGCTTCACAAAGTTTCAATTTTGAGAGAAAAATGGCACAAAGGTTTTGTGGGAACAATCTAAGCAAAAACTTAACGTTCACTGGTAGAAATCTCTCTCTCGAAAAGTGATTTTGATGGAAATCTATATATAGCAAGAATATTTACTGTGTAGCAAAACGTTTTTGTAGATTTTGAAGCTTGAAAAGCATTTAAAGTGCAACGTTTTTAAATATTTCAAAGTTTTGTGGGTGAAATTTAAATTTCCTTCACACTTACAGTTCTCTGTCTTCTCCACTTCCCAGTTAACATTTGCAACTGCTTATGTCTTGCCAGCTTCCTGGATTTGGTGTTTTGTGTTCAAAAGATGAGACATAATTGGACCCTGCCAGGAAACTTTCGGAAGCAAAAGTACATTTATATCAGTATTTACAGGGATTCATCTACTTGGAAACCAAGATCTGTCACATCTTCTCATCAGGTTGGCTAAATATCTCCACGTAATTATGGACACCACATTCCATACAGCTTTTCTTTTACAGATATTGTCATTTAGAAATTTAATGCAATTGTTTCACCTGACTCTAACCATGACCACAACTCCCAAAATGCACTGGGCTACCAAATGAAAGTAATAATGGCACATGGTTTGCCTGGACATGGAGTCACCTGATAACCTTTATTGTGAGTCTCATGGCAGCTTTCCCTGACATTATGCTCAAGTAATGAAGGAGAGGCATAACAACTGTCACAAGGGAGTATGGCCTAGGATCAGTGGTTTCATAACTGGACTGTTCACTTTGTCGAATCTTGATAGCAGAACACTGGTCCTTAGGCTTTGATGGACTTTTAAATTGCCAAAGATCCCCCTCACACCAAAGCCCCCACTCAGTACTCCTGCTGTCAGCCTACTAACCTACCCCCTTGCTGTACTGCCTCTCTAATGTTCTTTACTAATATGAAATGCATATTCTTCACTTTGGAGCTTTATTGGGCACTCATGTACAAAAATGATAGTGTACATTGGCGTGGCCAAGACAACAAGGAGTCTATGCCTGAGTTCCGGCATCCTGGGCCCATGGCTGCAATTATCCTGCCCCCTCAGGAACCCTGAGCATACCACCCCGGTACCCTTTGTCACGGGGGAGGACAGGGAACCAGGTGGCGACGATGAGGGTCGCCTCCAACAGTGCATAGCTGGCCAAGCTTACGGTTGTGAAGCCCGGCCAAAAGAAATAAGATGGCGGGTCTGGCCTGCGTTGACAGGAGACTGCGAAACTGAGGAAGGCTGCTTTCAGCATGGGCCCTGGTGGAGCACGCTGTGAGTGGGGGCATGGTGGCAAGAACAAGGGAAGGAGAGGCAGAGGCCGATCGGGGGCCCGCGAGATGGGACACCCATGAGACAGGAACCAGAACAGGACCCACCAGGGTAATTGGAATCCTCCTCCCGCCTGAAAGGAGACTGCAAATCCATGAGTGAGTCGGGGGGGCCTGTCCCCCCCACCAAATAGTCAAGGGCTGTGAGCCCTCTGGAACTGCCAGTTGAGGTGGCATCGAGATATGGAAGCACTGGAGTGGAGAGTGCGGCGTGTGTCACAGAGAGAGGCCTGTGGAATGCTCTTGGAGCACCCCAGCCAGTGCTGCATCAAACTGTTCCCCCGGAGCCAGACTCCATGGTCATGGGCATGATGCTGGATGGTTCTCTTGCTTCCAGCTGAGGGCGTTGCTCCCCGCGAAGAGGTGCTCATGCCCGGGGCAATACTAACAGCTATGACCTTAGGAAGGAGCACTTAATCTGTCCAGGATCCCCGCCCATGAGCGGCGGGACACGTTGGACTGTGCTTGAACCCTCTAGGGGGGTTGCAACACTGACTGGAGGTGACCTCTCACCGTTGTGGTACACACTTGGGTGTCACTGAACTTGCGGTCGCTTTTTCCCTATCCCAGCTGATGGCCACCTGAGAGTGAACTATGCTGACAGGAGAGCAATTGATCCGGGGGGGTATCTGCGATATCTTTATGGTGCGCTTATGGAAAAAAGCGACAGTCACCATGGGGTTGGGAGGAAAGTTGACAATGGAGACATCCCTCTGGGAGACTGAGGTACTGATAGACCTATGGCTCATAGAAGAATACTGGAGGTAGAACCAGCTGGATACCTCGAAAATAGGGTATGTCTGGAAGGATGGAGAGATGATACCATTCCAGGACCACCAGACGCAACATGAGCTGTCAGGTAGCTAGATCTTCCGTGACATGCAGATGAGGCATGTGATGAGGGCCCATCTCTGCAACCTGGAAGTGATGGAGGATGAAACACTGGTAGAAATAAAAGTTCTGAGGGCTTCCCTGTACAAACATGTGGTGTCACAGATCTATGGCACACTGCTTAATAATAGTCTACCACCTCTCACGGCACTCAGGGATAGCTAGGAGGGAGACCTGGGGAGACTCGAGGATGATGCTTGAGCAGACTCATGTAGTTACCCTGAGGAAGTGGCTATCTGGACGGACTTTAGGCTGATACAACAAAAGAAATTCCAAAGGGGGTACTATACTAGAACACAGGTGTTGGCAAGGGGCAAGATAGACAATGGTAGATGTCTCAGAGGTTGCAGACAACGGGATACACTTTTGCACACCTTGTTGGACTACCCATGTATAGAAGGATACTAGCCTTTGAAAGCAAGGAGAGGGGCTCGTGCGTTCCAAAGGGACAGAGCACCACAAACCAACAGGTTAAAAATAAATGTTCCCTTTGGAGATACTCTGCTTAAAGTCTACATACTTATTCACCACAAGCATTCACAATCACTCACTCTGTATCTGGTTAAAATTCCACTCGGGATGCTAAAGCACTTATTCAAGATATTTAATTCACAGTATCACAATTACAATAAAAATATATGCAAAGATTTTTTTTTTAAAAGTTCATACAGAACACATTAAAACCCATCTGTATCACATCTATATCTCAATAGTACAAAGTTCATTAAACACCCCGTTTCCCTGGAAAGGTATACAATGAGACAATTATATTTGTCTTATCAGTGTTAATTCGGGACAGATAGACAGCACCCCCCACAGGAATAAATTTCCTGTGTTTGTATTGCCGCTGTCTTTTCCCAAATTTAACAAAGTAACATGCGTCGACGCGTTTCGGTGGCGTAACTTCAATTAAGCCACCTTCTTCAGGACAAAAACTTTGATTCGCTCCTTTCCATAATTGCATGTACCACAAGTATTTAATTCTTTGTGTACCTAGGTCAAAAAAAGATAAACATGTAGACATATGTAGAAAAGGTTTCACCCTATTTCTAACACATTCAAGATAGTACAAACATAAAACCGATTAAAAATATTTGCACACTTATCAGAGGGGAAAATGCTACCAATGTTACATTCCTTATAAAAACCGTACCAAATTGTGTGATTATCGCCCACATTGCCCACAATATTCATAAGTGCTCCAGACATCCCTCCTGGGGTTTCTCTACTAATTGCCACACGGGCCAACTTCATTCATTCTTCCTCAATAGTGACCTATTCATCTATTCATTTCCTCAATAATTCAGCAGCTCACCGGTGCGAAGGCACTCAGTAGATTGTTGCTCCAATACAATCTTTAGATGATGCTCCAATAATGCATTATTTTCTAGAGAGGAAACATAAAGATGTAAAGAATGTTTTTATTTATATGTTTATATGTTATCCAATAATCAGGATTGGACTTATCTCTAAATTACCTATGGATCTCCTTTATGATCCTGTATGGGGTTTGCCACTGTTCAATCGGTGGTCCAATTTTGGTCAGATTCCCCCTGTATTGTGCAGAGAGGGTCTATTTAGTTTATAGGGCAATCATTATGTTACCATTATGCTAAACCGTTTTTCCTAGATGTTTTATATATGCTCATACTTCTTGCTATTAGGGTATATATGGAGGTTTTATCTTACATATTTCCTCTTAATCGCCTCCCATGTTCCCACAATGTACCACCCTTTCGGTGATCCCCATCCTTTATATTTCAAAATCTCACCTTTAAAGTTAAGATAATTCACTTGGTCTTAATGGTTTATTATGTTTTTTTTTTTTTGTCCTCATTTGTCAATATGCTAAAATGTCGAAGAAGGTCCCTTCTACTAGGACAAGGGGTGCCCAGTCTCTCCATATGGAGGGGATGTAGTAAGCATCCCAGGTTAACAATTTTCCCCTGTATGGTCAAAGGGACTAACTTCACTAAACAGGTAAATGAAGCAGTGACTCTGAAAATCAGACCAACCTGTGAAGCATATTACTAATCATAGGACCATAGTAATGACAAAAGAAACAAAAGAAAAAAGACCCTACTTAGGGGAAGATTTACAAGCCACGGAGTTATCTACCTAACCAAATTTAAACTCAAGTTAAAAAATATTTCAAGACTAGAGAATTTGTTACATGAGCCTCAAACCATGTGTCCCATAATTCCCAAAATGTTGTTCTCTTAACCTTCTTAGTAGCTCGGTCAAGAGTCGCAAACCTATGTATTGATCGAATCCATTCCACCTCTGTAGGGGGGCATGGGAGTATCCATTTAATGCACAACTCCCTACGCGCGAGAAGAATTAAGAGAAAAATGATGGCTTTTTGAATTTTAAGAAAGTTAACATTTTCCACCCCTCCCGTCAGTACCCCAAAGATGACTATATCCAGGCTCACCTTTAGTTCTTGGCCTACGACCTCCGATATGATCTTACCCACTTTATCCCAGCAGGCCTGGATCGAGGGGCACTGCCAGAACATATGGGCTTCGTTCGCATTTTCTTCTCCGCATTTGGAGCATTTTTTCACTGCCCGACTTCCCATCTTCGATAGTCTCCGGGGCGTCCAGTAGGCCTTATGGACAGTGAAAAGATGATTCTTTCTCAGTGGAGCAGATCTCACGTATAGCCATAAATAAGCCATAGATACTTGCCATAAAGCTTCATGATCCTGGTCCGGCAGTTCCCTCTTCCAGCTCTCCAGCAGTGAATTTTGTGCCCCTTCTTCTGCTTGAATCAACATCCAATACCACTCCATGATTTCTTTCCGCAGAATGGGACGTAGACGTATCCTAGCCTCTGCCTCCGGGTTCCCCTCACCATTTTTGACCAAGGTATTTGCCCAGCTTGCTAGTTGGTAATATTTAAATTTTGAGACAGAGTCACTGGAGATCTCCGACAGTCTCTGCCACAAAATTAATTTGGTGTTTTCTAGGAGCTGCCCCCAATGATTAATACCACACTCATGCAAGGGGGTGGCTAGTGAATCCAGAAGACAGTCAGGAGTACCTGGAGAGTCCCAGATAGGAGCAGAATCCCAATAGTATGGTATTTCTAATGTGAGTCTTATATGATACCAGATCTTGGCTGCTCCCTGACGAATATTTAACCTAACTTTTAAAAAACAATTTAGGATGACCAAATTTAAGAAGGAAAGATTCTGATTGAGCTTGGGGATCCTTTACGAGAGCCTTTAAATAAGGAGCTAAGCAGGTACTGTCCTTTAGAAGCTGGAGAAAATTCTTTAAATGAAAGGCTCGATAGTATTGGTATAGATCTGGGGTGGCGATGCCGCCATGCTCTTTTTTCCTTCGTAATTTCTTCAAGGCAATTCTAGGACATTTATTTCCCCAGATAAAACTAGTAAACTCCCCTTGTATTCTCTTAAACCAGACTTTCTTAAATTCTAGAGGGATGGTGTTGAACAAAAATGTGAACTTCGGGAGCACCGACATTTTTAAGAGATTTGACCTGCAAAGAAGGGACAGTGGAAGAGCTCCCCAGGCTTGAAGTTGTTTCTTAACTGATGTAGCTAGTTTGTCAAAATTCCAGATTATGAACTATTTGTACTCCCAGATATTTAATTTCTTGTCTTATCAGGTTACTGCTGTGTTGAGTGTACCATTGCATCATATCTGTTTTTTGCTGGTTTATGGAATACCCAGATACACTTCCAAATTGTTCCAGAGTCTCCCAAATAGCCGAGAGTGAGTTAGGTAGGTCACCAGTAAAGATTATTAAATCATCGGCATATAGACAAATTGTTTTTGACCAGTCATTACAGACAAACGGATGGATACTCTGACTTGCCCTTAATTTACAGGCCAAAGGCTCAAAATAAATGTTAAACAGGAGGGGGAAAAAGGGCAGCCCTGCCTAGTCCCTCTACCAATTTTTATTAATTTAGAGAGGTTTCCATTTACTAACACCTTCGCCAATGGATTTTTATATACTGCTTTAATTGCTGTTAAAAAGCTTTTGCCTAGGTTAAAAAGTTCTATCATTTTATACAGAAAAGGCCAACTAACCTTGTCGAAAGCCTTGGCGGCATCTTGTGTCATCAATGTCAAGGGGTTCCCGAATTCCTTCGCTAAATCTATAGTAGCAATTAGTTCATGAGTTAACTCGTGAAGTTGCCTCCCCCTTATGAAACCTTTTTGATCGGCATGAATTAATGATCCTATCGCCTTATCCAGTCATTTTGTCAATGTCTGGGTATAGATTTTATAATCACTGTTGAGGAGGGAGATTGGTCTATATGATTCACAGACCCTCAGATTTTTATTTGGTGTTAAAAGTATGGTTATAGTAGCCATATCCCAAGATGACGGGAGATTCTGTCTACAAATAAAGGCAGAGTTAAACAGTTGCAATAATATCGGGGCAAGCTCATCTTTCAGTGTAATATAAATTTCGTTTGGGAGAGCAACTGGACCAGCGGCTTTCCCTTTTTTCAAACCCCTAATAATAATAAGTATTTCCTCAAGACTAAAAGGACTATTTAGCCTGTCTTTTTCCAAGCCCTGCAATGAGGGGAGTTCAAGGTTTGAAGAAAATCTTCAATTTTTTTACCATCTACTTTGATATCTTCTTTATAAAGGTCTTGAAAAAAGGAGGCAAACGCATTCTCAATCTCATCTTCATCAGAGATTATATCTCCAGAAATTTGACATCTAAGGTCTCTAATCTGATTTCTTGTCTGGTTAGCCTTTATTTTCCATGCAAGCAGTTTGCCTCACCCCTCTCCATATTCGTGGTGTGACAATCTGCTAGCTTCCCATTTTTTCCTGATGATTACCTCAAGATAATCGGCAAGCTCAAATTTTGCAGTTTGCAATTTTCGCTTTATTTGCAACACATTTGAACTTCCTAAATTTTGTTCAAGTTCTACCTGGCAGCCATGAATTATAGTTTCCAGCTGTTTTATATCATCCTTGACTTTCCTACTTTGTACGATAGACAAGCCAGTTGTGATGCCCCTTATATGGGCCTTATATTTGTCCCAGACCACATGAAGTGGGGACGAATCCATATTAACAAGAACAAATTCACTTGTGGCACTTTTCAGTTTCTCCACCACCTGAGGTTCTAAAAGTAGAGATCTATTTAAGGTCCACCTACGGGAAAGCGGCCTTGTTCTTAACGTGACCTCTAAAATAACTGCTGAGTGATCAGAAAGATGTTCTGGGGTGTGGGTAACTTTAATAGTGTTTTTACTGATATAGGTGTCCACAAGAAAAAAATCGATCCTGGATCGATGACTGCATTTTTTGTTATGGAAGGTAAAGGCTCCCCCACCCGGCCCAGCCTTATCTCCCATCAACCTCCATATATCTACAAGGCCTATATCCGCCATCAGTTGTTTTAAGGTACTTCTCATCTCGCGGGTTGCAGCGGCCCTCTTAGATGTTGTATCATGAATTGGATCTATAACAACATTAAAATCGCCACCAAGTATTATAGGATTGTTAATATCTACCAAATTAAGGAGTAAAGTGCGTAGAGAGGCCGGATCATCTATATTAGGGCCATAGTATCTCACAAAAGTCAGCTAAGATCCGTAAATTTTGGCCCTAGCAATTGCCCATCTACCGAGGGGATCAACCACACAGTCCCCTAAAGTGGCTTGAATGTTTTTTTTTTAAAGAGTAGTGCAATTCCTTTTGATGGGCATGTTTGGGTGGTACACACACAGTGTTCCACCCATTTTTGTCCTTTGAGTATCTCGGCCCAGTCATCTTTTGATAAATGGGATTCTTGTATTAATAACACTTTGCTGTCCGAGAGTCTCAAATACTCTAGAATTTTTTTTTCTCCTAGAGACAACTCTGAGGCCATTGACGTTCCAAGATAAAATGTCCAATTTCTTGGGTCTATCTGAATTCATCATATAAACAGTAATTTGGGTAACTCAAGGTATCTGAGATATTTCGGATACCTATAACTCTTTGAAAAGACTGAACTGTATCGTAGTCTGAATGAATTATATTGACAAATGAGAATTTTTTTCTTTTTAACCCATATGCTCCCCCACCCAGTGAAAAAGTTAAATCATCTTTTTTTATGTTTTATTTTATGCCAGTGATCCCCCCTTCGACCCCCCCTCCCCTTCCCATCCTTCCCACCCCGGGGAACCCTCCCAACAATACTAGAGGTATCTAGGTAGTTACCTCTGATTTGAGCTCCATTGCTTCAGACGGAACTAACAAATTACTTGTGGTGTGCTTTAACTTGTTCGATAAAGTTACTGACTTCGGTGGGGTCTCTAAAATTGTGCATTTTATTGTCCCACATCACTTTTAAGGAAGCAGGGAAACGTAGATTAACAGTAGCCCCAGACCTCTCAACTCTTGGATAAATTTCCCTAGCTCCCATTGTCGGTCTTGAGTAGTGCGTGAGATGTCGGATCTAACGCGAAAGGACCAATCTCCCTTCTTATATGTACCAGCTTTGAGGCCCCCGCGAGAATTCTCTCCTTAACCGCGATCGTAATTCCGCTCGTATGCGGGACATTCCGATCGCGGGTGGAGTCGTGACGAGCTCAGCTCGTCATGCGCACAGCGCTACCGCGCAGCATGACGAGCTGAGCTCGTCATGAGCACGGAAGGGGTTAATGGAATATGATTTAAAATTAATCAGAATTTTCCTTGGATTTCTTTTCCCCGGTCTCTTAGGTAAGGGTCCTGATGTACTCTCTGGATGTCTTCCTCCAAAGTAAGCTCCTCAATATCCATGTTGTACTCTTTTAAGAGTCCAATTGTGAAACCCCTTATATCTTCCCCTTCAAGACCCTCCGGGACATTCAGAATCTTAATGTTATTTCTCCTGGCGTTATTTTCAAGAACTTCCAGTTTGTCCCTGAATTCTTTGTTGCTGTCTTTCAATTTTACAATCTCATTTTTATTTAAGTCAACTTTTTTGAAAGGTCCTCCAGGGAATTCTCCATTACTCCGACTCTATCCATCAAGTTATTAATCTTATTTTCCAAGATTTCACAAGTGCTTTGGATCTTTTGCTGATTTATCTCCGAGACGGCAAACTTTTCCCTAACTTCCATTAGTAGAGTAGATAATAATTTTTCTATACCGAGCTGGTCAGGCTGGTCAGGCTGTTCAGCCAACGCAGAAGCTGTTTCAGGAGGCTGGCTAAAGGTATTTGTGGAACTAGCCTCTGCTTGCATTCCAAACTCGTTTTCTACTATTGCTGCTAGAGGGCTAAACCTGTTTTCTAGACTTAAAGTACTATCCATGGCTTCTATACTAACAATGCCGTCCATAATGCACGTGGGGTTGTCAAAATCAGAAGTATGTACCGACTCTGAGAGGGGGGAGTTAGATGCACAATCTGGGATTGAACTTTAAAATAGGAGCGAAGTGAGGGCGTGATTTTTAAGCATTCAGGATTTCTTTTAGACCATCTCTTCCCTGGTCCCGGTGTAGGTTTGTCTATCAGAGAGCCCTTTGCAGTGCTAGCTGGAGGAAATAACAGGGCAGTGCGTGAGCCTCTTTTACCTGAACCTTTTTGAGAGGGTAGCAGGGGGACTTTTTTAATTAAAAGTTCTGCAGAGTTTTGATCCTTCCCCTTCAAGTCCCGACTTCTCAAAGTGTATCTGTTAGTGGAGCAGGTAGAAACTTCGCTCAAACCCTCACTCTCCCCCTCTTTCAGAGAAACTCTGGAAGGTTTGAAAGCCCCGCCAAAATCGTTTAGTTTTTTGCCCCTTCTCCCCTCTTACCGGAGTCATCAGAGGTTTTATGGCGATATTGACCGGTCCTCCCTTCGTGTCCTCCTTACCACTGGAGGGCAGGGACTTGCCAGGGCAAAACAAGCTACACTCCTGTGTGCGAGCGGTCAGGTTGCAGCTCCCGCTGCCCCGAAAGCCGATCCTGGCGGCAGCACGCCGACCCTGACCGAGCCGGAACGCTGCCTCCGCCCACACACTACGCCGTGGCTGAGATTCCGTCCTGGGAAGCAAACGATAGCGCGGACATAGGAGCCCCGCAGCGGGACCGCAAAAGTAAAAAGGAACCCCTCTAAGGAGTCAAAGAGTCATCCAGAGGCAGCAACCCACTTCACTATGCCCAAGCACAGGTACAATTTACGATTTATTACCGCATGGGCAACGGAGCTCCCGACCTACACTAACTGACGGCCGCCATGTTCCCCCTCAATGGTTTATTATGTTGCCGGAGCGCGTCTCCGTGGCTACAATAAAAATATATACATACTTAAGCTTTACATACAGGATACACTTTATAACGTACTTTCATTTTTCATTCACCTGCCACAGTTCTAATGTACATATAGTACGTAGCGCTACTTCTCCATAATCGAACTAATAAATATGGACATGTATTTTAGAGGAATGGTATGATCCTCTGGTAAAACCACTATGGGTATTTTTATTTTGATACACTTGTTTTTAAAAATAAAAAAAAATCCCGAACTCCATGTGTGCTCTAATAGACACTATATGGGCCATATTATCAAGAACGGCGCAAACATTATCGCCCCTTTAGCGGCAGGAAACTGCCGCTAAAGCGGCGATAAGGGCCTTGATAATATGCCCTATAGAATTCCAATAGAAGCCCAGGTTTGATGTCCTTGACACCAGAACCTGGGCTTCTATTGGAATTCTATAGGGCATATTATCAAGCCCCTTATCGCTGCTTTAGCGGCGATAATGTTTGCGCCGTTCTTGATAATATGGCCCTATATGTTCGTCAAGAATCCCCTCATCTTACCCCCATCCAGTGGCATAACAATGCGTCAATAGTCATAAGGTTTAGACTAGTGCAATTATGGAGTGAGCCATGTCTCTTGACTCGAGTAGTTTTTACGACATATCCCAGTGTCTAACTATTTGGGTCATGACTCCTGGTGCATTATTTAAGAGCTCACACCATTTCTCCATAACATTGTAGCATAACACAGGTGTTGGCAAGGGGCAAGATAGACAATTGTAGGTCTCAGAGGTTGCAGACAACGGGATACACTTTTGCACACCTTGTTGGACTTCCCATGTATAGAAGGATACTAGGACATGATTGGCAAACAATACCGAGAGGGCTGGGCCTCACCCTGAACCTTACTCCGGCCTTGGTAATGATGGGAAAATGGGGCGAGCAATCACTAGACAAGTATGCAAGACTGTTTTGTAATGTGGCATTGGTAGTGGCTAAGCGGGACATAATTCGCAACTGGGGAACGGCGGCGCCTCCAACGATAAAGGCTTGGAGATCAAACTTAGAATAGTGCATGCAACAGGAAAAACTGGTCTATCAATCATGAGGCATCCCCCAAAAACGTGAGAACGTATGGGGTCCTTGGAAGCAACTTATGGACGAAGCAGGCGGATAGGAGCTGGATGGCTGAGTCTAGGGTTGATACCGGGGGGGTGGACTGTTGGATTGACTGACTGGGCTCCAGTTGAGAAGGAAGAAGGGGCAAGGAGATACCTCAGGAGATGCTTGGTGGGGTAGGACTCCTTAGTTACGGGCGGAGTGACTGGGTGTACTTGATGTTTGGAGCTGTTTTATGCTGCTGACCTGGGGAGGGTGGAAGGGGGGGGTTCTGTGGAGACTATGGTCTTGTGTTGAAAGTTTACCTGTTGGTTATGAAACTAATGAAAAAAAATATTATACTATCCCTATTTCTAAGAATCACTGTCTAATCTAATAGGTTTTTTAATGTCCGACTTGGCCTTGCGCCTAACATAAAAATGAAATAAATAAGAATCAAAAAGTATTTGAGGGATGCTACAATAGACCTTTGAGTGACTAGGCTCTGAACACGAATCCAATACATAGCCATCAGTTGTCATCCACAGTTCGATGGGTGACTGCCTGTGGACTAAAGAGAATGAAGGCAACAAAAGCATGACAAAGGAAATAGTACTGGAGATTTGACCTTGATTGAAAAACCAAGGTATGCAGTACAATTCCTCTGGGAGAATGACCTAGGAATTGATTCTCAGCCATACACCCCCAAGATGTTGCCTAGGATGGTCCATGGAAGACTGACTAGCAAGTGGACCTAGGCATGCTCTCCAGTTGTTAGTCATCAAGTCTTATGCTACAATGATCAGAGATTGCAGACATTCAACAAAATACATCACAGTGATGTCATCAATGATTTTGAGATGCCATCAGTGATTACAGTTACCATGTCATCAGTGATGTGATATGTTGGGTCATGAGCAGTGCATGGTGGGGGCGTAAGTTATAGTTAGTTTAGTAAACTACAACTGGTGAATTTCAGTTTTTAAACATTCGTTTTTTTGTTTTTTCAACACCTCACTATAATGTCACTTTAACCTTTCTTTTTTCAGTGAATTTATAGGTTTTTTTGAAAAATAAGCCAAGATTTTATTACCATACCTAACTATCATGTCACTTTAACCTTTGTTTTTTTTCAGTTTATTTCTAACTTTGTTAACATAACATAACATAAGATTAATACAATGCTTAAATATAACATCAATTTAACCTTTGCTTTTTCAGTGAATTTCTGTTTTTTTTTCATATTCAGCCAACTCACCTGCTGAGAATGTCATTCGGCTCTCTGTAGCAGTAAAGTGTTGGAAGCAGGGCCTGAAGGACAACCAACTCCAAGCTGCTCACAACCTCTGGCCAGGCCCTGCACCCTACCCCCGATGGACGGCAAAACCCCCGCTGTGCATGTCCTTTCACCAAGGACTACTGGGGGTTGGATGTAGGGCCTGCGTCTAGCCAAGCCCTGTACCCAACCCCCCACAGACATCAATCGCCCGACAGACCCTCACGGCACATTTAACATTTTTTTCAATACTGTGGTACTCACAATATTGAAACTTTAGCTTCCCTTCCATGGTCCTGTGGGACCAGGCAAGCTTCACGCAATGAAGCTTAACTGCTCCCTTAGTACCATGGAGGTGAAGCTTGAGCAGAGGTACCGCGGAAGTACAGCAGTATCCCACGGAAGGTTTGCGCTGGGTCCTGCGTGATTACTGCTGTACCCGTTGCATTAATTTTATTTTATTTTTGTTCCTTGAGGGCCCTGGTGGACCAGTCCCATAAGTGTTTAAGGGTTAGGGTATCCCTACTTTACCTCCTGATACCTTCTTTTTTATTTTGGGACACAGAAACTGATTCCCGAGTTATGTAATGGTGACTGCAACATTTCACTCTGAGTTGCGGCACGCCCATCAAATCTCTTGGTACTGCAGGAAAAGTACCAGTCCCTCAGTACAGAGAAGGCTCATAGGAGCAAAAAACCTCCCTCAACCAATCGTAGGCCCTAATTTTTTAGTTTAAGGTACTGCGGGAGGCCAGCAGCAACAGCCATCCAGATATATACCTTTTAACACCTTCATGACCACCCAGAGCACCTCTTTATCACAAATTTCTAATAAACAGGTCAATAGATTTACATCAAATAATGAAAAGCACGCTTTCTAAGAAAAATTGTTGAATTGGGGGTACTTCTGTTCAGCAGTGTTTTCTTTAGCAGCTTTAAAACTTTCCTATGGGAGATACCATAGGAAATCAACGTTTACAGACCCCCCACCCCTTTACAGATCACCGCAAAACTTTGAGGGAATGTATATGAACCTTTTTTCGAATGTTTGTGAAGATTCAGTTAACCCTGCCAAAGTTATTGGCAAAACAAGAAACGATCTCCCTATGGAAACTCTGAACTAACCATAATTACACAACAGTGGCGCCTCCCACTAAATATTTATATATATATATATATTCACTGAAAAAACCATAGGTTTTAGGGACAGTTATAGTTAGTTGGACATTGCACTCGTACAAAACCCGTGAAATTCCCCCATTATAGTTACTTCAGCTAACTATAACTCGCGCCCCGCAATGCACTGCTGATGACGTCACATATTACATCACTCATGACATGGTCAGTGACATCACTGATGACATCACTGATGACATCTCAAATGACATCATCCAGTGACTGTGTGTTTCTGTAAAGTTTAAATATGTTTAATATATATAGGGAAAGGCGTATTGAAGAATGAGTGGGTGTATAAGTGTCTGTATGGATGATTTAGTAGGTGTGTGACTAACTCTATAAGTGAGTGATTAAACGTATCTTACTGAATGCATGGGTTAGTGACTAAACTGGGTGAATGTCTGTATCCGTCTGTCTATTGCTGTGTAAGTGGCTGCATGGGTTTGTGAATAGCTACATGAGTGTCTATATGAGTTATTGATTAGTTGTCTGAGTATCTGTATGGGTGCCTTAGTGTTTGTGTGGGTGGGGTGTGTGCGACTCTGTGCATAGATGTGTGAGTGGGTGATTCACTGGGTGGATGGTTTCAAGAGTGCATCTGTGCTAGACTGTATGGGTGGGTAAGTGTGTGTAAGAGTGTGTTAGTGAGTGAATGTATGTCCCAGTGGTACATGTGTGAGTAACTACATATGTGAAAGGCAGTATATATGTGTGTTGGAGTATATAAATAGCTATAAGCGAGAGTGTGTGATTGTGAGAGTGACTGTATGGATGAGTGTGTGCTTGTATCAGTGATTGTATAAGAGCGTAAGAATGTGCTAGTATTTGTATGAGTAAGTGAGCTGGTGTGTGTATAACTGTATAGGTGAGTAAATGGCAGTGTGTTTAATTATTTGCATGACTGACTAGGTGTGTGAGTACCTCTATGGATGAGTGGCGGTGTTTGAGTGTCTATATAGGAGTATGAGTGCATATGATAGTCATGTACTGAGTGACTGTAAGTATGAGTGACTGTACGGGTGAGTGAGTGGATGTGTGTGTAGACCTAAGAATCAGTGAGTGGGTATGTAGTTATTGGTTTTGGAGTGTCTATGGTTTTGTGAATGGCAGTCTGTAATTTAGAGTGGGTGTATCAAAGGTTATATTAGGGTGTGAGGAGGTGCATCAGATTATCACGTGGATGATGTCATCAGTGATGTCATCAGTGATGTCATTTGAGATGTCATCAGTGATGTCATCAGTGATGTCACTGACCATGTCATGAGTGATGTAATATGTGACGTCATCAGCAGTGCATTGCGGGGCGCGAGTTATAGTTAGCTGAAGTAACTATAACGGGGGAATTTCACGGGTTTTGTACGAGTGCAATGTCCAAGTAACTATAACTGTCCCTAAAACCTATGGTTTTTTCAGTGAATTTGTAAGGTTTTTTAAATGCTAATTTCTAACTATAACGTACCTGAAACCTATGGTTTTTTCAGTGAATTTCAAACGTTTTTTAAATGCTAATTCCTAACTATAACATGTCTGAAACCTATGGTTTTTTTCAGTGAATTTCAAAGGTTTTGTAAATCACAATTTTTAAATGTATTAATTGTTATATTTATTTTTTTGATACTGATTTACTACATTTTTTTAAACTATTTATTTTTACATATTTTATTTTTTAAATTACATTGTAATTACATTATACATTACATTACAAAATATACTTTCTCAGAATGAATTACTTTAGTTTAAATACTTTGCAAATAGGCAATAGACTTTTAAGTACAGAAGTTACAGTTGTTGCAATGGGCAACACAATTTCAAACACAATGCAACATTGAGCTCAATGTGAATTTCTAGTTAAATGCAATTAGTTACTTTATGGATTACTTTTCTAACCACAGGACTGGATCCTAGATTCAGGCCTGGGACATCTCCTGTAAACAGTTGAGTAAAAGCGTTTTGGTTACAGTAGTGATTTTTAAGGAATATTATTGTATTTTAAAAGTTGACACTTCGAAACTTTTTCACATAGAATCACCAATGTTATCCTATGGGAGGAAATTCACTTAGCGGGTAAGTAGTGTTATCGTTACTTTTTCTTACTCAGTGGTGGATCCTGGATCCAGCACTGGTGCATCTCCTGTAAACAGTTGAAAGAATGCGTTTAAGTCATACAGGCGATTTTTAAGGAATATTTGTAGTTTGTGAAAATCGACACTTTGAAACTTTTCTGCTGAAAACCAGACAATGGATTCCAATGGAAGGAAATACAAGTTACTGGTAAGTACGGTTAGAATTACTTTTCAGGGTCAGTGCTGGGCTAAAAGATGCAGCACTGTGGTCTCTCCTGATAAAAGGTGAGTAAATCGGAATTCGTAGTTCGGCTGATTTTAGAGGAATATTATAAAGTTCCAAAACTCCACACTTAGAAGAATTTCCAAGTGAAACCAGTCAATGTTAGCCTATGGAAGGAAATTCAAGTTACTGGTAAGTATGGTTAAAATTACTTTTTAGGATCAGTACTGGGCTAAAAGATGCAGCACTGAGGTCTCTCCTGATAACCGGTGAGTAAATCGGAATTTGTAGTTCGGCTGATTTTAGAGGAATATTTGTATGTTTCAAAAATCGACACTTGAAACTTTTTCAGCAAAAAGCAGGCAATGATATCCTATGGAAGGAAATTCAAGTTACTGGTAAGTACGGTTAGAATTACTTTTCAGGATCAGTACTGGGCTCAAAGATGCAGCACTGAGGTCTCTCCTGATAACAGGTGAGTAAATCGGAATTCGTAGTTCGGTTGATTTTAGAGGAATATTATAAGTTCCAAAACTCCACACTTAGAAGAATTTCCAAGTGAAACCAGTCAATGTTAGCCTATGGAAGGATATTCAAGTTACTGGTAAGTATGGTTAAAATTACTTTTTAGGATCAGTACTGGGCTAAAAGATGCAGCACTGAGGTCTCTCCTGATAACCGGTGAGTAAATCGGAATTTGTAGTTCGGCTGATTTTAGAGGAATATTTGTATGTTTCAAAAATCGACACTTAGAAACTTTTTCAGCAAAAAGCAGGCAATGATATCCTATGGAAGGAAATTCAAGTTACTGGTAAGTACGGTTAAAATTACTTTTCAGGATCAGTACTGGGCTCAAAGATGCAGCACTGAGGTCTCTCCTGATAACAGGTGAGTAAATCGGAATTCGTAGTTCGGTTGATTTTAGAGGAATATTTGCACAATGGTGAAGGAAGGGGGTGGGGCCTGAGGTGACATGTCTGCAAACACGCCCTGTGGCGCGTTTTAAGTTGGAGAATTAATTCCTCCTCAATCCTGAGGGTCCCTAGGGGCCAACTAGCCCACCAGGAACCTCCAGTATGCGCCAGGGGCTGCGTTGCAGAGGTGTACAGAGGCCACGCCCCTTTTACAACACTCTGCAACGCAGCTCCGTGGTGCTTACTGGAGGTACCTGGTGGGCTAGTTGGCCCCCAGGGACCCTCAGGATTGAAGAGGATTTAATTCCCCATCTTAAAATGCGCCACGGGGCCTGTTTGCACACATGTCACCTGAAGCCCCGCCCCTCCCTTCACCACTGTGCAAACGCGCCCGTGGCGCATTTTAAGTTGGGGGATTAAGTCCCCTTGAATCCTGAGGGTCCCTGGAGTCCAACTAGCCCACCATGTACCTCCAAAAGCGCCACAGTGCTGCGTTGTAGAGAGGTGTAAAAGGGGCGTGGCCTCTGTACACCTCTCTGCAACGCAGCCCCCTGGCGCATACTGGAGGTTCCTGGTGGGCTAGTTGGCCCCCAGGGACACCCAGTATTCAAGGGGAATTCGTTCCCCATCTGCAAACGCGCCAGGGGACGCGTTTGCAGACTGCTGCAGGGTGGGGACGATTTTTGTATGGGTGGGGGGCTGCGTGGCCCCCCTTCCCTTGGCCTCTTTTGGCCCCGGGGACCCCATCCCCCGGGGCATGAGAATTTTCATTTTTAAAAAAAATTAAAATAAAACGGGAAGGGCCCCCCTTCCCTGGGCCTATATTGGCCCCGGGGACCCCATCCCCCGGGGCATGCCCTCTTTTTTTACATTTTATATATTTGGAGGGGGGCTGCGTGGCCCCCCTCCTCAGGCCATTTAAGGCCCCGGGGACCCCATCCCCCGGGGCCGGCCTTTCCTTTTTTTTTCATATATATTTTTTTGGGGGGGGCGCGTGGCCCCCTCCCAGGCCACTACTTGCCCCGGGGACCCCATCCCCCGGGGCTGGCCCTCTCCGTTGGGGACTGTGGGGGGGTCCCCAATCCCCCCACAGTCCCGCCGGCTCCCCGCGTCCCTTGGGAGCCGGCATTGCTTTTCCACATGGGGAGCTGCTAAGATGCAGCTCCCCGTGTGGAAAACCAATTTGCTTTGGATATTGGAAGCGAGAGCAGGTTTCCCTGCTCTCTCTTCCAATATCCAAAGCAGTTTGCTATGACAGGACGGGAGCGGGAGCAAACTACAGTGTCCCGGGGGTAGGCACCCCGGGACACTGCAGGAGCCGGCCCTGGGGGGTGGCGGTCCCCAGGGCCATCAAGGGCTCCAGGAGGGGGGCCGTTCGGCCCCCCTCCCTTGAATTGCACAGCCCCGGGGAGGTGGTGGTCCCGGGGCTCTGGGGGTCCGTAACGGACCCCCACATTTATTTTCTAAGTGCCCCGGGGAGGTGGTGGTCCTCGGGGTGTGTGGAGGGCTGGAGCCCCCACACGTTATTAAAAATTAAAAAAGAAGCCCCGGGGGTGGCGGTCCCCGGGGCTGCGGGAGGGCAGGAGAGCCCTCCCGCACCATTTTTTTAATAAAGCCCCTGGGGTGGCCATCCCCGGGGCTTGGGGGGCCTTAGAGGCCCCCCATAAACAATAAACCCACCCCCCGTATGCCCCCGGGACTTGGGCCACCCGGGGGCAAATTTGCATTGAAGCGCGGGAGAACGCGCTTCGATTTATTTTTTTTTCGGCAGGATCCGCGCTCCCTGAGCGCATCCTGCCGATTTTTTTTTTTTTTTTAATGCTTTTTTCTGCCCAGGGGGTCTTTGTGGGACCCCCTGAGCAGACCTAGGGGGTCAGGGTGTTTCTACCCTGCCCCCTTTTTGCGCTTTGTGCACTTGTTTCTGTCCCCAAAATGGCTGCCAACACTTCCTGATTTGGAGTGTTGACAGCCAATTAGCATGCAGCTCGTGATCGGGAGGGTGCGCGAATCCGACGCGGCCATAGATATATATGTGATTTTCCTTTTGATTTTCACAGGAACTACTGAACGGATTTACACCATTTAACAAAAAGGGTTCTTTCTGAACCAAGAACTACCTCTTTGCCAAATTTGGTGTAATTCCGTTCAGCAGTTCGGGCTGTAGCCGCGACAAAAGTTCCTATGTAAATTAACATCGGGAAAACGCATTTTGGGACCCCCATTTTTTCTCCACCCCCGCTTGATGAATCACCCCGAAACTTTCAAGACAGGAGCTGACCAGAGCAGGACATTAGTTTTGAAAAGATTCGTCAAATGGCACCAAAGATATTGGCAAATCAAAAAATGCTTTTCCTATGGAAACTAGGTCCTAACTATAACTACCTACTGGCGACCATATATATATCTCCACCAATTCAGTCCAGCCGTAGTGCGCACTTTCTCACAGCTGGTGCCAGCGTCGGGGGTGGATCAACCCAGAACAAAATCAGCCATCAAGTTTTCAAAACTCCGCACTCCAGGAGAGTTTTTATGCAGTTCAATTTATTGGCATGTAGAAATATCGCCACCTACACCACATCTTTCTAAGATACACACAATGATTTATCTTATAAAGAATTCAGTAACACACATGCTGAGCCCCTGATGTCCTAGCGGCGTACTAAACCGGAATAACCATAGGACACCATGGTAAAAGAAATTAGGTGGTGAAAAGTCCTATACGCTCTGTCCAGAATTGTATGAGACTGGCATGCAATAATGTAACCTCCTGACCAAAATGCGAAACTGAACCATTTATTTTAAATGTTGTTTTTAATGTTGGCTATTATGTTAACTACAAATCCCACAATGCCTCATAATGGATACAGCGGAAAGTCTGTATATAAAGTTAAAAGCATCAATGGACTCACAAAACCATGAGCAAGACCTGTTGGTTGAAACGCATCGACGGTTGTGTATGTGGCAGTAATTGTACTTGACAATAAATTGAACAGCATAGAAACTCTCCTGGAGTGCGACATTTTGCAAACTTGATGGCTGATATATATATATATGTGATCAAGGCAGGGGATGCTGCCGAAACGCGTAATAGCCTGTAATGAGGAATTAAATATTGACGGAAACTGACCTTTGGAATGCCGTGTCGTTCTTCTGGCTGAGCGATCGCCGAATATCGGAAGTGGTTGTGGATATATATATATATTCCTGATCGGCAGTGGTGCGTGCCTGGGCGAGACAGCCCACTAGTATTTTCACCAATATTCCCAGGTCACCATAGGCTTGCTTCCAGGAATAAATGGCACTCACTCCAACGATTTAGAGCATCGAGATTTATTGCGGCATAAATAAAAGTCTGTTGCAGTACACGGAGAAACACCCAACGCTTATTGGCACACCAGCGACTTGGTCACAGGTGGGGCACACACAATTTCATTGGCTTGAGTCATTTGTACACAAATTGGATAACATAAAGGATGGACTGAAATGTCCTAAGACTGCTCATGTGAAATGGCGGCCATCATTAAATGTAAGGTAATGTAAAATAAGCATAACAGAAAGTAAATAAACATCATCTCAAACCCTCTCGATCTTACAAATGTGTGGCTTAATACACTGTAATATTCTAAGCATGTGGCTAAAAGGTTAGTTATGCCTGTTTTGTGTGTTATTTGCGCTGTATCTTTTCTGATGTCCCCCTTTTAATATGATAAACACAATTCGAAAGTGAATTATAAACATTCCCATTGTAAGTCCGATTGTGCTCGAGTGGGCAAATGTTTCATTCTCTCCTTAAAATCACTACAAAATCTGTCCAATACCGCATCATGCCCAAAAGAAAACAAAGGGGAAAACACTACTTGGATAGATATAATAGGCGCTCTTGCATTTCTTCTCCAAGTTTCAACCTTGTGAACTCCTACAAAATAAAATACAAAAGTACAATGAAAACCTTATCTTACACTTCTTTCTAAAAACAAGCAAACCTAACACACTAACATTTAAGAGAAAGAAAGGGAAGGGCAACAAAAGATTTTTTAAAGAAATATCAAAAAATAACCCTTAAAAGCTACAAATTACTACAACGTGTGAATTATTTACATCACAGGGGACATACTCAGGGTCAACCCAGGTGGACTGCCAGTTCTTTATCCATGTTTACTCCTCCAGGACTCAAGGTCCCGTATGGAATAATCAGTTTTGACTCAAGTCTCCTTAACTATAGTACTCTGTTATCCCCTCTCTCTTGAATTGGAATTCTATCCAACACATAGAATTTTAGGTGACTGCTGTTCTTATCATGTTCCTGTTTGAAGTGTCTTGTAATGGGCTATTGCTTGTCTTCATTGGTAATCGCTCTAGTGTGCTCCAGCACTCTTTTTTTCACCAGATGGCTCGTACTGCCAATGTAATATTTATCACATGGGCAGCACAATGCATAAACAAAAAAAAAATCCGAATTACATGTGAGATGTTTTGTTATCCTGTACGGCTGATCATCCTTTGACAGTTGCACCATCGTACAATTGGTATTGTATTTACAGGCTTTACATGCGCCACATGTAAAAAAGCCTTTTATGTTATTAGGGCAATCCCCTGGTTTGACTAAGCTATGACTCAGAGTGTCTTTGAGGGATGTACATCTTGCAGATTATCACCATATGTCGGACCAAAACCTCATCTGTCTTAAGTACCTGCCAAAATTTCATCAGGCTGCGTTTGACCTCCCACGTCTGGCATGTGTATATATATATATTCACTGAAAAAACCATAGGTTTCAGGGACCTTATAGCTAGAAATTAGCATTTAAAAAACCTTGGAAATTCACTGAAAAACCACAGGTTTCAGGGACGTTATAGTTTGAAATTAGCATTTAAGAAACCTTTGATATTCACTGAAAAAACCACAGGTTTCAAGGACGTTATAGTTAGTTGGACATTTCACTCGTACAAAACCAGAGAAAATCGGCCGTTATAGTTAGTTGAGCTAACTATAACTCTCTCCCCCGCAATGCACTGCTGATGACGTCACATATTACATCACTCATGACATGGTCAGTGACATCACTGATGACATCACTCATGACATCTCAAATGACATCACTGATGACATCACTGATGACATCATCCAGAGACTGGGTGATTTTTAAAAGTTTAAGAATGTTAATTATAGATACACAAAGGTGTATTGAAGAATGAGTGGGTGTATGAATGTCTGAATGGTTGATTTAGTGGGTGTGTGACTGACTGTTTAAGTGAGAGATTAAACGTGTTTTAGTGAATGCATGGGTGAATGACTAATCTATGTGAATGTCTGTATCAGTCTGTCAGTTGGTGTGTAAGTGGCTGCACGGGTTGGTGAGTAGCTACATGAGTGTCTATATGGGTTAATGATTGGTTGTCTGATTACCTGTATGGGTGCCTGAGTGTCTGTGTGTGTGTGACTCCCTCCATGGATGTGTGAATGGGTGATTCAGTGGGTGTATGGGTTCATGAGTGTGTCTGCGAGGGGCTGTATGGGTGAGTGAGTGTGCGTATGGCTGTGTTGGTGAGTGAAGGGATGTCTCAGTGGTATATCTGTGAGTAACTACATATGTGAAAGGCAGAATATGGGAATGTTGGAGTATATAAGTGAGTGATTGTGAGAGTGGCTGTATGGATGAGTGTGTGCTTGTGTCAGTGATTGTATAAGAGAGTAAGTATGTGTTAGTATCTATATGAATAAGTGAGGTGGTGTGTGTATAACTGTATTGGTGAGTAAATGGCAGTGTGATTGAGTTTTTGGGTGACTGACTAGGTGTGTGAATATCTCTGTGGATGAGTGGCAGTATGTGAGTGTCTGTATGGGTGTATGAGTGCATATATCAGAGGCTGTATTGATAGGTGACTGTGTGTATGAGTGACTGCATGGGTGAGTGAGTAGATGTGTGTATAGACCTATGAATCAGTGAGTGGGTATGTACTAACTGGTATTGGTGTGTCTATGGTTTCGAGAATGGTAGTCTGTATTTTAGAGTGGGAGTATGAAAGGTTATATTAGGGTGTGAGGAGGTGCATCAGTTATTAAGTGGATGATGTCATCAGTGATGTCATTTGAGATGTCATCAGTGATGTCATCAGTGATGTCACTGACCATGTCATGAGTGATGTAATATGTGACGTCATCAGCAGTGCATTGCGGGGGCACGAGTTATAGTTTGCTCAACTAACTATAACGGACGAATTTCTCTGGTTTTGTAAGATTGAAATGTCCAACTAACTATAACGTCCCTGAAACCTGTGTTTTTTTTCAGTGAATATCAAAGGTTTTTTAAATGCTAATTTCTAACTATAACATCCCTGAAACCTGTGGCTTTCTCAGTGAATTTCCAAGGTTTTTTAAATGCTAATTTCTAACTATAACATCCCTGAAACCTATGGTTTTTTCAGTGATTTTCTAAGGTTTTTTAAATGCTAATTTCTAACTATAACATCCCTGAAACCTATGTTTTTTTCAGTGAATTTCTAAGGTTTTTTAAATGCTAATTTCTAACTATAACGTAGTAGTCGTGTTTGCAGAGTGGTGCAGAAAGGGGCCTGGGCCTCTGACCAGCACTCAGGAATTCCGCTGCGTAGGACTTACAGGAGGTTCCAGGAGGGCTACTTGGCCGCCAAAGTCCCTCAGGAGTAAAGTGGACTTCATCCCCCAACCAGCACTGTACCAGGAGGTGCGTTTGCAGACTGGTGGAGAAAGGTGAGCATGGCCTCCGAAGACCTCTTAGCAATCCCACTGTGTGGGACTTACTGGAGGAAACAGGAGGGGTAGTTGGCCCCCAAGATCAACTTTGGGGGCCAACTACCCCTCCTATTATCTCCAGTAAGTCCCACACAGCAGGATTGCTAAGTTCACATAGCAGGCCACGCCCCCTTTCCCCACCACTCTGCAAACGCACTTCCTGGCACGCTCTTGGGGATGTGGATTAAAGTCCCCTTCGCTGCTGGGGAGTCCTTAGGGGCCAACTAGCCTACCTGATACCTCCAGTATGTCCCAGATAGTGGGATTGCTGACAGGTGGACACAGGCCACGCCCCCTTTCTACAACACTCTGCAAACGCGCCTCCCGGTGCTTTCTGGGTTGGGGGATTAAGTCCCCTTGAATCCTGAGGGCCCCAAGGGGTCAACTATCCCACCAGTTACCTCCAGTAAGCCCCACACAGCTGGATTGTTCAGAGTGGTCCGAGGCCACGCCCCCTTTTTACACCACTCTGCAAACACGCCTCCTGGCCCACTGCTGCCCGGGGGATGAAGTCCACTTTAGTCCTGAGATCCTCAGAACACAAAAGGACCTCTTCACCCCACCAGCAATGCACCAAGAGGCGCTTTTGCAGAGTGGTGTAAAAAGGGGCATGGCCTTGGACAACATCTCAGCAATCCCACTGTGTGGGACTTACTGGAGGTACCTGGTGGGCTAGTTGGCCCCAGGGACCCTCAGGATTCAAGGGGACTTAATCCCCCAACTTAGAATGTGCCAGGAGGCGCGTTTGCAGAGTGGTGCAGGGAGGGGGCGGGGCCTCCAGCGAGATGCCAGCTTTTCTTTTTTTTTGTTAGAAGGAGGCCTGTGTGACCCCCCTTCTCTTAATATTTTTTGGGCCCTGGGGACCCCATTCCCCAGGGCCTGACCCATTTTTAAAAATAAATTTTAAAAAACGGGAGACGGGCCGAGTGGCCCACCTTCCCTGGACCACTTTTGGCCCTGGGGACCCCATCCCCGGGGGCCTGGCCTTGTTTATTTTTTTTAAATAGGGGAGGGGGCCACATGCCCCGCCTTCTTATGGCCACTTCTGGCCCCAGGGACCCCATCCCCTGGGGCCTGGCCAGCCTTTCTTTTTTATTTTGGAGGGGGGCCGCGGGTCCCCCTCCAAGGGAAAAATGTATTTAAAAAAAATGAGGGAATACCTCGGGGGATGGGGTCCCCGGGGCAATAAAAGCCCTTTAGTTGTTTAAAAAAACAAAAAAAATGAAATGGCTGGGCCTCGGGGGATGGGGTCCCCGAGGCAGAATTTGAGTTGTAAGAATGGGGGCATTGTTTTTTTCTCGCGTGCTTGGAGTCGCGACTCTATCGCGGCTCTCAGCGCGGCCCCCCTGTGTAACCGCGATGGGTTCACGACTCCAAGCAAAATTTAAAAAAGAGTATGTATGTTTAAAAAAAAAATAAGATTCACTGTTGGGTTATAGGGTGGCTCTAAAAAGAGCCCTTGTTTTCATTCTGACTTTTTTTGCAGCTACATGTAAGTGCGGACGCACAGCTTAAGGTTGTTGAGGAAGACTCTGTTTCCTTGATCTGTGAAGTACACTCCATCACTTCTGTAGATGTCGTCCATATCAAAACGTAGATTGTTGTTGTAGATGGACCCCATTCTATGATCTCTGAGGTATGCAGAAACAGCTTTATTGACATTCTTCCTAGCTTTCTCAAACTGTGGACAGAATTGATTTGACCAGTTCCATTTCTGTCTTTGGCATATGTTAGAGTATACAAAGACAGTTTGAGGCAAAAGCAACATCAATTGTGCAAAGGTGTCCTTCATTATCATTTACAGACCTAACCCAGTCAATGTGCCTAGGTCATTGCCACCACAGTGCACAATCCTGAGGTCAGGGGTTTGGAGATGCAAGAAGGTTTTAACCAAAGGCAACAATTGGTGCCACTTTTACCCTCTCTGTGCAATCCATTTAATGTCCACATTTTCCAAACGTAGGTCTTTGGCAATAACTCTGCGTTCAGCATACCTTTAACACCAGAAAACATAGCTGTGCCCTACAATCCACACTGTGAGCATCTTGAAGGGATGTCTGGAAGTAATCAAAAGATGTTTGTAGATCAGGTAGTCAGTTGGTAGAATGAGAGGTATCTAAAATGGTGGAGAACATGTTGTTCTTTAAAAATTGATAAGTGATTGGCTGTTCATCAAGATTGTGCACTCAAAAATAGGATGCATGTTATTTTGCTGAGGTATCATGTTTGTGATTCATTGTTAGAAAATGTTTGAAAGGTACAGTTGATACCATAAGCTAATATTTTTCAAAAGTCAACCACACCTGCTGTATGTATTAGTAAGCTTGTGTGCTGAACTTGAAACTACGGTGAACTTGTGACCTGCCAGTACAGTTGAATGTTCCTTGAACTGTTACTATTGAAACTGGCATTAAGTAGAATGGGGGAAGGGTTGAAACTTAACTGTGGACGTAAAATTTGAAATGGATACTTAAATATACGTGAAAAGTTAGTAAATTAAGGTTTTCTAAGACACTAGTATGTGTAGAAGTTGTGTGTTGCTGAAAAACTATACTAGTATTTTTAAAAATACGTTTTGAACTCCCGTGTGGATTCCGTGTGGATTCGCGGCTCCATCGCAGTGGAATCTCGACTTCAGAAAATTACAGAAGCAGTTTGGGCACCATTTGAGGACAGTTAGAAAGGGTTAATATGTCTAACCAACAGAAATGTGTTTTACAATTTGAAATAATGATGGAAGCAATGTGATTTGATACTTACTTTTTTTTTAGTGCAAAAAGAGAGGGAAAGATTTCTGGTTTCACCTTTCTGAGAGAGGTGCATTACATTCTTGTGTGGAAAAGAAAATCTTTTAAGAGTTTCTGATATTTGGTATTCTGCAATACTACCTCAAATGTGAGTAACTAATTTGTAAGGTGTATTATATATTATTCAGCACTGTTTTATTGTTTCTAGTGATATTTTTCAAGTGTATATGTTTCTTTGATATATGATGCCACTTTTAAAAGGTACAGACACATGCATGCATGCTTTTTGGAATATTGTGAGACTTTTAACAGTTAGATTGAAAAGGTTGCTGCTTTGTATTTGCTTAGGCCAAACACTCTGAGTAGTTGCTGAATAGTGAAGGTGCAGTCCAAAAGTGAGGTTTAAGACATGTTGGCAGAGGGATTAGTGATTAGCTTAGCTTGTATTGGTCTGTGGAGATGTATATTTGAAATATTCGGCATAATTGTAGGCGTCTCTTTAAAATGGGAAGTGTAGTCTGTCAAGTTTAAGGGACTATTTAGTCTTATGAGTGAGGTATGTGTCTGCGTGCACATGTATTCTCTCACGTGTTATGTCTAAACACATGGTAGGGGTATAAAACTTTGGTATACATGTATCTGTATGTTTCTTTTATATATGATGCCATTAGGAAAAGGCACAGACACATGCATGCCATGTAATCCCTCAGACCTTAAGCATAGATTTGTGAAATCACCCAGGCACTACTATCTCATTCAAAAATTCAGTCAGGCACTCATAGAATGGCCCGAGCATTACCCTTACACTCATATTTTCTCTCATGTACTTCTCATACAGTCATACAATCAGGCAGTTACTACCACTGTAGTCGTAGAATCACTGAGGCAGTACCCATGCACTTTTTATTCTTTCACGCACTACTCATACACTCTTGTCTTCAACCATGCGTTAGCCTTGCACTCATGGTTTGTCTAAGGTATTTCTCCTGCACTGATCTAATCACCCATTCAGTACTGCTGCTCTCTTGCAATCACCCAGGCAGTACTCTTGCACTGAACTATTCACTCAGACGCTACCCATCCAGTCATCCATTCTCTCAGGCACTGCACACTACCCATCTATTTGCATGTTTCTTTGATAGATGATTCCACTTTTAAAAGGTACAGACGCATGCATGCATGCTCTCTGGAATATGGTGAGACTTTTAATAGACACATTGAAAAAGTTGCTGCTTTGTATTTGACTAGGCCCAACACTCTGAGTAGTTGCTGAATAGTGAAGCTGCAGCTCAAAAGTGAGGTTTGAGACTTGTTGATAGAAGGATTAGTGATTAGGTTAGTTCGTATTGGTGTATGGAAATGCATACTTCATGTATACTGTATAATTTTACGTGTCTCTTTAAAATGGAAAGTGCAGTCTGTCAAGGTTAAGGGACTTTGTAGTGTTATGTCTCAAGTATGTGTCAGTTTGCACATATATTCTCACATGTGTTATTTCTATAGAGATGGTAGAGCTATAAAACACTGGTATATATGTATTTACATATGATGGCACTAGGAAAAGGTACATACATATGCATGCTTGTTTTTAGGAATATAGTCAGCTAGACACTAGTATTCCAGTCAAACATTTACTCACCTAGTACCTATGCACTGATGTATTCACTGAGACAGTACTGATGCACTTATGTTATTGTCCAAGCATTAGTTTAATACTCATAGTTTCTCAGAGGTATTTTCCATACATTCATACATTGATCCAGGTACTACTTCTACAGTGATAGAATCACACAGGCAGTATGCGAACATTCATGTATTATCTCAAGCTCTACCCATACAGTTATGCAATAAACCATGCTTTAGGCTTGTAGTCATAGTTTCTGTCAGGTATTTTTGATGCATTGATGCGATCTCCCTGGCAGTATTGGTGCACTCATTCTATTATTGAGGCTCTACGCTAGCATTGAACTATTGACTTAGGTAGTAGCCATTTAGTGATACATTTTGTTAGGCACTACATATGAATTTATGCAATGATCCTACCGTTACTGTTACATTCATCCTTTTACTTAGGCACTACCATGCAGTCATACAGTTAAGGAGATACCACCTACACTACCTATACACAGTACTACTCCTCTTCCCTTTTTCAGCATCTCTCTAGCCTCTTTGTGCAGTTCTCTTAGTTGTTTTGCACCTCTCTTGGTCTTTCTGCACCTCTGTTGCCTCTTTCTGCACTTCACTTGCTTTTTTCTGTACCCCTCTTGTCTCTTTTGCACCTATCTTGTTTCTGTACCTCTGTTTCCTGTTTCTGCATCTCTCTTATCTCTTTCTACATCCCTGTTCCCTCTGCACTTCTCTTGCCTCTTTCTGCACTTGTCTTGCCTTTTTCTGCGCATCTTTTGTTTCTTTCTGCACTTTTCTTGTTTCTTTCTGCACTTTTCTTGTTTCTTTGTGCTCTTCTCTTGCCTTTTTCTGCACTTCTCTTGCCTGTTTCTTCTTTTTTCTTGATTGTTTCTGGAGTTCTCTTGCTTCTTTCTGCAACTGTTGTCTCTTTTTTCATCTCTGTTGCTTCTTACAGCACTTCTCTTGCCACTTTCTGCTCCTCTCTTGCTTCTTTCTGTACCCGTGTTGCCTCTTTCAGCACTAGTCTTCCTTGTTTGCGCAACTCTCTTGTCTCTTTCTGCACCTCTGGTGTATTTTTCTGTATCTCTTAGCTGCTTTGGGCACTGCTTTGTGTTTTTCTGTACCTCTGTTGCTTTTTTCCGCACTTCTCTTCCTTCTTTCTGCACGTGTTTTATCTCTTCTTCAACTCATTTTGCCACTTTCTGCACCCCTTTTTTTTGTTTTTGTACCTTACTTGCGTTTTTCTACAACTGTTTCCTCTTTCTGCACTTCTTTTTCCTCTTTCTGCACCTGTCTTTTTTTTTTGTACATCTGTTCCTTCTTTCTGCATTTCTTACATTTTTCAGTAGTTGTGTTGTTTGAGTATTTCATTTTGCTGTTTGTAAACCTTTTGTTTTTTTTCCTTTCTCCTTTTGGCTGTGTGACCACCTATTCTTCTGTTTTTGGAGATGTTTTGCTCATTTTTATACTTTTCTCTTCTTATGAGATATAAATGCAATAGAAATGTAATTGTATTTTGCGCTTAGTTGTTATTTTCAAAATTAAAATGTTATTAATTTTGAAATTCGAATTAATGCACTAAAATAATTATAGTATTATTTGCTTTTTAGGAAGATATTTTATTTGGGTGAGAAATAAAAGATGGCAAGAAAACATGAAAAGAGAAGAGAACAAAGGAAACAGAAGTACTTAATGAAAATTAAAATGAGTGAAGTAGAAAAACACCAAAAAGATGCTGAGGATAAAGTGGCTTCTGGTAAGAGAACTAAACAATTTATTAAAAAAGTTATGGAGAGATTGAACGATCAAAATACTAATCAAATGAGGAAAGAAATTTTTCGAACAAAGGCGAAGCAAATGAAGAAACACAATGGAAAAGAAGCACATGTGACAAAAAGACAGAAACAATTTAAGGCCATATGTGTACGTATGTTTCGTAATAGAGTAATTCAAAATTTATTAAAAGATTGTAAAAAGTATAAAAAAAGATCTGCAGCATTTAAGAAGAAGCAACAGATTGAAAGTGTAGTAGATACTGCTTTTGAATTGAAACGGAAATTATTTATATTGGTATTGAAGAGAATGAAAACATTGAATAAAACAATGCACTTTATGAAGGAGAAAAGCAAAAGAAAAAGACTGGTTAATAGAAGTAACTTTTGCAAAGCTTTTTCTGGTGAATGGAAGCATACTTCCAGTACTGAGCCTTTTTTTAATGAAGAAAGTTATTTTCAGCAAAATACATTAGTTCATGCAGTTGATACCTGTGATCGTTGTTACGAGATAAAGGATGGTTGTCCAATTGAAAAAGAAAAGATGGTTTCTAGAAATGTGGAAGAGGTAATATCTGAATAAGTTCAAGGGAGACGTGCACATGCTCCAGTGTATAAGTGGGATTGTAGTAGTATTTGTAGTATTCAACAGGAATCTATTGATATATTACGAGTTTTCTTGCGACAATATGCAAAAAAAAAGTGTTAAACAGAAGATTAAGATGTTGCAAGGACTAGATCCTTGTAAAGTGAGAAAATATAGTAACTTGCAGGGTCATTCTCTGGCTTGTCTTTCTAGAAAAGTGTGTAAAAGTACTTTTTATAATTTAAGAATGTTAGCAGTACATCATACAGAAATGCAGAAGTTAGTAAGGAGATTGTACTATGTAAAAAGTCCTGCATTATCTTTAAGTGAAATGAACACAGCTCTTTTGCATGGTTCAGTATCGGATGTAAAAAAAGTTTGTGATGATATACAGTTTCGTTTCTTTGATTCACAAGAGGAGTGTAGAGAAAGTGAGAATTTTATAAGTGTAGCTGTTGAACAACAATTGGAAGATATTAGTACTGAGACGTTTGAAGAAGAAATTACAAAGTTTAAGATACTTTCATGCGAAAAACCAAACTATGTTTGTATTTGTTGTCGACGTCCTCACTATAGAAGTCAAACTAGGAATGTTGATGTGTATTTAAAAAGTGAAAAGGAAAATAATGATAAGTGGGAGCAATTTGGTGCTTATTTATTGGTGGAAGGTCGTTTTGAGTTGGGTTCTGATCAACGTATTTGTAAATATTGTTACAACAAATTAGAAAAGAACAAGATGCCAGCTAGAGTACTACATACCAATTTAGAGTTGGTAGCTATTCCTCTGGAACTGGCAGATTTAAATACATATGAGTCCATTCTTATTCAATCTGTGCACCCGTTTCAGGCTAATATTCGTATGGAGCCTGAAACAGGTAAGCTGCCTCCAACAGATTTACAAAGAGGTCTGAAAGGAAGAGTTGTGTACTTACCTTTAGATTTCAAAAAAAATATTGAAACTGTTGGTTTAGAGAGAGAGGAAAGTGAGCCTGTAGTTATTCTAGTTAATGGTGTACCAACAAAGAGTCGGAAAACATGGCAAGAGTTAGTAAATGTCAGCAAACTTCAAAAGGCTATATTATATCTTGTACAGAACAATATTTATTATAAAAGTGTAAATGTGGAAGACCAGGAAATATCTTTAGAAGAAGTTATAGAAATTTCAACTGGCCAAATAGAAAAAGTGGATAAGAGCAGGAGTGAAGAGATTTACGAACATTACAGTAAACATCCTTTACATTCAAAAGAAGTGATTGGAAACACTATTGAATTATTTCAAATGAAGAAAGCAAAGGGAACTCCCATGAGTGTATGGGAAAAGCGTTTAGAAGCTCGTTGTTTTCCACAGCTGTTCCCCACTGGAGAAGGTGGATGATATGATGAACAAGCAGTAGAGATTCCAGCTTCCGAATACCGGACGACAAGATTGTACTCAGAAGATCCAAGATTTCGACTGCATTCCATATATATTTTATCTTCTATTTGAAAGTGACTTGTCTGGACTTTCATATGCAGTGAATCACATATTGAAAACAGGAATTCATCTTACACATGTTTCTGCAAAGGAATTTATGGACAAAGTTCAACAAGGAGACGATCATTCGGAATCTCAGTTAATTAATTTGATGGCGTGTCAACGTGGTAATAATGAGTACCAAGCCAGAGGTGCTCCTCATATACACATGTTATTATGGATCAAGGATGCACCTAAATTTGGAACCGATTATAATGAAACTGTTTTGTCTTTTATCGAAGAGTATGTTACCTGTGTCATTCCAAAAAAGGAGGAGAAGAGAGCTTAAGAGAACAAGTTTTACGTTTTCAAAGTCATCGATGTGGAAAATATTGTCGACGAAAATACAAGTCAAACGGAAAAATTTTATACAAAATGTCGTTTTGGATTCCCACGTCCAGTAATTTCAAAAGGAAGAGTCAATAGTTTTATGTCAGCAGTAAGACATACTATAACACAAAAATCTCCAAAGAATACATATAACATAAGAAGAACTGAAGATTCAAAATATATTAATGACTACAATCCAGTGATTTTGACAATGTGGAATGCAAGAGAAGACTCTTAGTAACAAATTGTACAGCTTTAGTTTGAAGATGCTTTCCCATCGAGAGATTGGATCGTACGAATGTTCGGATCGGTTGACATCTGCAAGTTTATATTCAAAGTCAAGAGGAATCATTTGGGTAAGTCTAGGTCTTGCGGCTACACGAAATAGAGTTTTGAAATCTGTACAAGAAATTGAATTCTTAGCATTGAATGAACCAGAAAGTACAGATATTGTTAAAACTAATATGTTGGATACGTACCATACTTCAAAAGGAGTCCATATCTGGAAAACTTACGTCTCTATGAAGTACTGCAACATTACACCTTTAAGAGAAATGTTACTGAAAATATAAATGAAGAAAAATATGCAGTAATTGGATGAGCTGGATGTTTTGTAAGACATGCCAAAGCAAATCTTATTAATCACAGAAAACTCAGTTGTGAAACTCCAGAAAAAAGGGAATTTTTCTATTTAGCACTACTGCAACTCTTCAAGCCTTGGCGTAGTGAAGCGGAATTACTTGGAGATTTCGACTGCTATGAAGATTCTTTTAATGCATGTAAAGATAACATTCAATGCACAATTTTCCCTACTTATCTACAAATGTTAAATGAAGAGACTGAACAAGAAACTTGGGGGCAGATTTACAAGAAACTGACGCATCTGTATAGATGCGTCAGTTTCCCTGCGCCTGCGTGAAAAACCCTTGCGCCACTATAGATGCGCCGTATTTACAATACGGCGCACTATGGCGCAAGGATTGACAGATGCGTCAGAAATTCTGACGCATCTGTTGGCGGAAAAGTCACGCATTGTTGGAGTCGTGTCGCAAGCACGACGCAACTCCAGCAATGCGTGTTGCGGCCTATTCCCAATACACTGTGTCACTCCTTACGCCTGCTTCAAGCAGGCTCAAGGTTTTAAACCAGTGGTGTCCTAAAAGTCACGCAGTGAAATCTTGTAGATTTCACTGCGTCACTTTTACGAGGCTTACCTGCGTGGGAACTCCTACCCTGCATACATTATACCTGACGCAGGTATAATGTCACGCAGGGCTTTACAACGTGACGCATCTCCCTAGATGCGTCACGTTGTAAATGTGCCACATTTTTTACGCTGTCGTTGCGTCACAAAAGTGACGCAATGGCAGCATAAAAGTGACGCAAGGGGCTTGTAAATCTGCCCCTAAAATTGCAGCTGAAATAGCTAGAGACAGTTCTCAAGATAGTCAGAGTTCTGCTCCACTAAGTCAAGATCTACTAGGACAACCAACAATGCAACAAGCACAACAGGATATTATTGATTTGAGAAAGTTGGAAGAACAACTAAATATTGAACAAAAAGAAATATATGAGCAAGTGACACTACAGATACAGCATGGTTTGCTACATGAAAAAAAGAATGCCAATGCACATCATTTAAACCTATTCGAATGTACATCAGTGGTCAAGCTGGAACAGGAAAAGTTTCTTAATTAAAGTTTTTACCAGTTATCTACACAAAACTACTGGATGCCATTTATCTTGTGTTAGTAACAGCTCCAACTGGATTAGCAGCACACAATAATAAAGGGATTACTTTACATCGATTACTCATGCTACCAGTTGAACATGAAAATAAATTGGAATATCACAAGCTATCTGGAGAAGCTTGTTATGAAGTGTCAAGAGTACTGAAGAAAATGAAACTTCCAATCATTGATGAAGTGAGCATGGTCTCAAACTTAATGCTTGCCTTTGTACATTTAAGAATGCAACAGATTTTAAAAACAGATTATGATGTTTTGTTTGGAGGAAAACATGTAATTGTATTTGGCGACCTACTACAACTTACTCCTGTGAAAGGGCAACCTGTTTTTAAAACACTTGTCCATGAAGACACTAGGAAATCTTTGGGAAGTATTGGGAATGTCAACATTTGGTGTCATTTTGAATATAAAGAACTTATTAAGAATATGTGACAAGCAAGTGATGAACATTATGGAAAAATTCTTCAAGATATAAGGATTGGTGTTTTGACAAAACATGGCAAAGAAGCTTTACAAAGTCGTCTTTTAACGAAGTTGTTTGCAAACGAAAACATAGCACCTGAAATAATATATAAGAAAATTGGTGAAAAGAAGTCTATAGTTTGCCTAATGCCAACGCAAGAGTGTTCTACATTCAATCAAGAACTTTTGAAATTGGAAAAACAATCAATAGTGAGAATGGAAGCTATTGATAAAATGAAACATGAAGGAGTTACTATTCTTCTCTCAGAGAAATTAGAGTCAAAATTATATTCCTTGGAAAAGTCGGTGTCTAAGACTGCAGGTTTAGAAAAGACTTTATATGTATGTGTAAACTGTCAGGTAATTTTAAGGCGTAATTTAAATGTAGAAGAAGGTTTAGTAAATGGAGCAATGGGTAAAGTTGTTGATTTTGTAAATTTTCAGAACAGAGATGGAATTGAATTTTTGAAGATTCAATTTGATCAGATTGAAGAGGTAAAACAGATTGGACATTGTGCTGTTCATTTTTTTGCTTGTAAAAGACGTGTATGTTCGTAGAAAACAGTTTCTTCTTTCTTTAGCATGTGCAGTAACCATTCATAAATCTAAAGGTTTAAGTGTAGACAGTGCTTTGGTAAATATTGGAAGTACAGTGTTTAAAGAGGGTATGGCATACGTTGCATTGTCTTGAGTAAGAACTTTATCTGGTTTGTATTTGATTGATTTTGATGAGAAAAAGATTAGTGCTGATGTACATTGTGTAAAAGAGTACAATCGGTTAAGAAGACTCTATGCTCCTAACTTAGGTGAATATCCTGTGTATGAGAAACGTGTAGTGTGTAACACTGGGCGTAGTTCGCGTAGTAGCGCTACGCGTAGCTACGCGAAGTGCACTTCGCACTACGCGAGCTACGCGTAGCACTACGTGAACTGCGTAGTGCGGTAGGAAATGCTGTTCGCAATGATTGCACAGTGCCGGTTGCTTGTCCGCACTGTGCAATCATTGCAAACGGCATCTTGCACAGTGCAAGCGGTCGTTTTCTGCCGCTTGAGTAGATTTGTACTTGAGCGGCAGTTTTCTCAACGCGGACTGGTATTTTTTCATCGCGAGCGTTCGCGAGCATACGTGACCACTCGCAATGAGACATCTGGTGTTGGAGTGCTGCAAGTGGGCCCTGACAGAGAATTTTTTCCATTTTGAGAACACCTTGTTCTGTCAACAACACGGGACCAGTATGGGCAGCACATTCGCCCCAAGTGTGGCCGGATTATACGTGCACCACCTTGAGAAGCACAAAATCCTGACAGACACCAACCCATATCGCCAACACATCACACTTTGGAAAAGGTACATCGATGATATTCTGCTGGTTTGGGAGGGCAAAGTGTCCAGGGTGGATGAATTTATCGCCTGGCTGAATCTTCAAGACATTTTTCTCAGATTCACTCACAGCATGAGCATATCTCAGCTGGTAATCCTTGACCTCAATATCTATGCAGTGGAAGGGTACCTGAAGACAACGACACACGAAAAACCCACCGCCAAAAACTGTTTACTCCTTTACGATAGCTTCCACCCAAGACATTTAAAGGAGAATCTCCCTTTGGCCAGTACCTCAGGCTGAGGAGGAATTGCACTAAGACCAGAGACTTCAAAATACAAGCCGAAAGGCTATCAGATAAACTACTAACAAGAAAATACCCAGCAGGTCTGGTATCAAAAGCAAAGAAGAGAGCAGCCAATAACCACAGGGATGCCCTACTTGAGACACATTCAAAACAGGACACCGGGAAAGACAGAAGACCTATCTTCATCACGACCTTTAACATTGCCTCTGATCGTGTTACCAAGATAGTCAAAAAACACTGGCGCATTCTAAACAGCGGAAAACTCAACATCCCAAAACCAATGTTCTCCCACAAGAGGGGGAGGAATTTGAAAGAAATTTTGGTGAATATCCGCCCAAAATCAGTAGCGAACAGAGATAGGAATCAATCAGTTTTAGGTACACCACCCACAGGCCATTACCCATGCGGTAATTGTAGTGTGTGCCACCTTACCACCGTTACTAAGAAAGTGTCATTCAATAACACGATGAGCTGGGAACTACGTAAGCTAATGAATTATAACACTACAGGCGTAGTACACATGATAACCTACCCACGCAACCTACATTATGTAGGTATGACTACAAGAAAAGTAAGCATCAGGATATGCGAACACCGCAGTAACATCAGGTGTCACCGAATTACCACAAAAATGTCCTCACATTTCATGGAACATAAACATACACCTAACGATCTGAAATGGGTAGTTTTAGAACACCTTAGTCACATTGATAATTTGGAACATAGACTATTGGAAAAGGAGCAGCGATGGGTGTATAAACCCTGCACAGACATAGAGGGATTAAATTACAATATCCCTTGGGGGCTCTTCGTTGGCTAATCCATTAGGAGTAGCCTGTCTGGATCTCGCCAAGCCCCGAAAACCATCTTCTGTAAAGATATACCACACACCTAAATACCATCGGTGTAGTGGTATAACCTGCATGATTCTTAATACAGAGGCCACTTACTAACAAACAAAAGAACCCCCTCCCCCGTTGTCTCACCACGGTTGTGCCTATAATCAGTTTTAAATGAAAAGTAAAGGATCGGTATACTACTAAGATGGCCCCGCCATTGGCCCAATGGGGCGGCCATTTTGTTTGATAGTACACGGTCTAGTAGTTCAGCAGATGACAAGGCACTTCCACGCTGACTGCTTTAAATAGCCAACTGGCAGACAAACGCATTAGTATGCGGTCTCCAGGGACAGAAGTAGGTAACGTACCGAGAGGCATGCTTTGATGAAGTAAGTACAAAGAGAAGGGGGCCTTGCTGTACTCGGGTGAGGAATTGCCATCCTCCCGTTTTTATCTTTTTATCTTTAGAACAAAACGGCAAAATAAGTGTCTTATCTCCATTTCTAGGGTGTGACTACAAGCCCCTCTACCCCTGTTGTTGACAATGAGGCAATAGTATTGTCTAAATAGAAGTACATGTCATCATATGCTACATGTAATTTACGTGGTGTTTATCACGAGATGTCTTTTCTCACTAGTTTTCATTAAGAGTGTTTTCACTGGCATCGAGTGTGACAAATTCACTTCACACTAGATGAGCACACAACATAGACACTAAGTGCACCCACTATATACGGGCGCTTTGATCTAGGTAAGGAGCGGCATGTATTTACAAGCCTATATGGCCTGCCGGCTTGTCCGGTGGGCAGCAGTTGTTTTTAATGTATCTCTTTGCTTCTTCTTTTACAGATACGGAGTATCATTAAATAACCATATGTATTTTGTGTATACACATTAGGTGTGCACTTCACTGTATCCTCATTGCAGGATTTATTAGGAGTAGTACGCACGGGGCAGGACCCCGTGTAGTCCTGATGAAGAGCTTGTAGGGGACAGCTTGAAACATGTTGACACAGTCGCAATACTAGGGGAACCAAACTCATTAAGGTCAGGTTTCTCCCTGGTATTAACCCCTGATTTTAACCATACCTGCTAGGGGAGGGAATAAAATAGTAGCTCACTAGTTAGGTATTTTTAAGACTTATCTTCCTTCCACTCCACATCACTGCACCTCACATAGCCCATAACTAAGTGCTCCTACGTAGTTCGCAAGTTGCAGCACGCCTCAATCCGTAGAGGATTGAGAGGAACCCCAATGATGAAGCATGCCACCTAGGGGAAACCCTGGTGGGTGAGGGGTCTCTAGAAAAAGAGTCTTTTTTCTAGTAAGGTGATTACAACGAACTTTTGTTGAATCCTAGTTCCCCCATAGGTTAGTTTTTTTTCGATATACTCAAATTTTGTGAAACTATATACAGTAAGGAGGGTAAACCGAGCCTTAACCTCTACCTCCCCCGATTTTTTAGTTCTCGTTGTAAATCAGAAATGTTGTCAACATTATATATAGAAAGATATGGAAAATATGTCATTTTAATGCTACCACGTTGTAGAGCAAATAGAACAAAATTGGAAACCAAAATTAAAAATTTTGTGGCAAGTCAAGTATCAGTTTCAGGAAGAATTTTTAAAGCAGTGGCTATTATTTTCCATCATGGACCTACTACAACATCTGGACACTATACTGTGTATTTAAAGTGCAATAAAGGATGGACACACTGCAATGATGATCATTTGGAATTCAAATGTAGGCTGCCTTATGAATCTCCAAATTCATATCTCATATTTTTGATGCCAAAGTTTTGAAAACATCATTCGGCCTATTGGGAAGATGTGAACACGAATTAACGAATTTAATTTGGATATTTTCAATGCAAATGGATTTGGAAACATTATTCGGCCTATTGGGAAGATGTGAGCAATTACTGTTTGGATTATTGTTTGTGTTAATGGATATTGCATTTAGAAAATTGTGTTTGAAAGAAGTTGTTTATATATTTGATCTTTATATTATTCGCAATGTAAATGAGAGTGTATATTTTACAAAATGTAGTTGACAGAAATAAAAGACTTAGTGGCCCATTACGATGGCGGTCGGAAAACCTCCCCGACCGCCATGGTAGGGGGAAAAGACCACCCACATGGACCGCGGGAAAACCAACGGTTGGATTACGATGCCCGCGGTAGGAATCCGACCACGGCGGTCGGATCACAGGCATCAACATTGCGGTGGTAGCTGTTGCCCGCAGCACCGCTGCGATGCCAAATGGAGCATGTCCTGCATGTCCCTGCACTGCGTGGCAGGCACTGCACAGTGCCTGCCACCTGGTAAAGGGAAATGTAGGGGGGGCCCACGGGTACCCCCCAGTGCACCCACACCCCCCAAACCATTGGGGGGCCGCAACGGGCCCCCGGTAGACAATCACCGCTTGCCTTCCAATGGCGGTCTGATCGCTGAGGAAAGGCTGGCTACCGCCGGCATCATAATCCTGCCGGCGGAGCCTGCTCTGCACCGCCGACATCATCCTGGTCCTGATCTGCCCGCCAGGCGGGAGTGCGGAAGGCAACCAGCGGAAAAACGGCGGTCGGAATTTCCCACCGCTGCGGTCTCCACCGCCATCCTAATTTGACCGGCAGTTTTCTGGCTCGCGGTTGCGGGCTGATGTCCACCGCCGGCACGGAGGTCCCACTGCCGCCCGGGCGGTGGCCATCCGACAGCCATCGTAATGACCCCCTTAATGTGGTTGAACAATGTAATTTAGAAACTGTAGATAGGTAAACAGATAGGTATACTTGTAAATAATGCTCAACGCTGATTTTTTTTTTTTTTTTACAATCTCATTGATTGTTTTTTTTCCCCTGCTGTTGTATGATGATCTACATTGAAATCACTGTGTATGGTGAAATTCAGTAGAATCTGAGAACAGCAAAAAGGGAAACTGAAAATGTTATGCAATTCTAAAATTATGTGGTGATCTTAAATCTATAACATTATATTCAATATTAGTTTTTCTTCTTCTTTTTTACAGAAGGTAATGGTGAAGTTTGAAAATATTTTAAATTCAGATTACAACAAAACTACTGTTAAATAGTTTCACTGACTTTTGTATCTACATTAGTAAAACAGGTAAGAGAAAATAATGTAATAAGCATGATAATATGAAATAATGTTTACAGCTGCTTTTACTGCACTCATCCATTCCTTCAAACACTACCGATGCACTCATGTATACAGTTAGGCACTATTACCACACTCCTCCAATCACCTTAGGTAATATCCATGCATTTCTCCAATCACCTACCCAATGCCTATACACTTATAATATCACCCAGACATTACCCCTGCACTAATACAATCACCCAGGCACTACCTATATACTCATGCAATAACCCAAGCACTACTCTTGCACTCCTCCAATCACCTAAGTACTATGAATGCACTACTCCAATCACCCAGACATTACCCCTGCACTCATGCAATCACCCAAACATTACTCAAGCACTCCTCCAGTCACCCAGACATTACCTTTCAACTCATGCAATCATCTAGGTATTACCTATGCACTCCTTCAATCACCAAGGAACTATTCCTGCACTTATATAATCAATCAGGCAGTACCCTTGCACTCCATCAATCACCCAGGCACTACTCTTGTACTCATGTAATCACTCAGGCACTACCTATGCAGTCATGCAATAACCGAAGCAGTACTCTTGCACTCCTACAATCACCTAAGCGCTATCAATGCACTACTCCAATCACCCAGACAATACTTCTGCAGTCATGCAATCATCTATGCATTAACTATACACTCCTCCAATCACCCATCCATTACCAGGGCTCGAAAAATCATAAAAATTGCACTAGACCTGTAGGTCTAGTAACGTAAAACATCTACTCGACCTAACTGAAATGCACTTGACCTCTGACTCTGAAAGCTGAGCAAATGTGACAAATTAACAAGATTTAAAAGCATTTTTATTGCTCATTCACTTTGTGAGCAATAAAGATGCCTTTAAATCTTGCTATCTTGTCACATTTGCTCTGCTTTCAGAGGCTGAGGTCAAGTGTCCGTTTGTCTTCCTACTCGCCAGAAAGGGCGAGTAGGCCCTAAAAATAGCTCGTCCTTATTGATTCTGACTCGCAAATGCGAGCGGGCGAGTGGATTTTTCGAGCCCTGCATTACCCCTGCACTATTGCAACCACCCATACATTAGCTATGCACTCCTCCAATCAGACAGGCACTGCCCTTGCACTCCTCCAATCACACAGGCAGTATCCATGCACTTCTGCAAACACCCAGACATTTCCCCTGCACACATGCAATCCCCCAGACATTACTCATGCACTTCTTCAATCACTCAGGCAGTACCCATGTACTCCTCCAATCACCCAGACATTACCCCAGTACTCATGCAATCACCCAGGTACTACTCATGCACTCCTCCAATCACCCAGGCACTACCTATGCACTCATGCAATAACTGAGGCACTACGCTTGCAGTCCTCCAATCAACCAGGCACTACTCATGCACTCATGCAATCACCCAGTCATTTCCTGTGCACTTGTGCAATAACCCAGGCACTACCCTTGCACTCTTGAAAGTATGCTGGCACTATCCATGCACTACTACAACTACCCAGGCACTACCCATGCACTCATGCAATCACCCAGACATTACTCAAGCACTCCTTCAATCACTCAGGCAGTATCTATGCACTCGTCCAATCACTCAGCCAGTACTATGCACTTATAAAATCACTTAAACACTACTTATGTACTCCTCTAATCACCTAGGCACTACCTATGCAGTCATACAATAAATGAAGTAGTACTCTTGCACTCCTCCAATCACCTAAGCGCTATCAATGCACTACTCCAATCACCCAGACATTACTTCTGCAGTCATGCAATCATCTATGCATTAACTATACACTCCTCCAATCACCCATCCATTACCCCTGCACTAATGCAACCACCCATACATTAGCTATGCACTCCTCCAATCAGACAGGCACTGCCCTTGCACTCCTCCAATCACCCAGGCAGTATCCATGCACTTCTGCAAACATCCAGACATTTCCCCTGCACACATGCAATCCCCCAGACATTACTCATGCACGTCTTCAATCACTCAGGCAGTACCCATGTACTCCTCCAATCACCCAGACATTAACCCAGTACTCCTCCAATCACCCAGACACTACCTATGCATTCATGTAATAACCGAGGCACTAAGCTTGCAGTCCTCCAATCATCCAGGCACTACTCATGCACTCATGCAATCACCCAGTCATTACCTGTGCACTTGTGCAATAACCCAGGCACTACCCTTGCACTCTTGAAATTGTGCTGGCACTATCCATGCACTACTACAACCACCCAGGCACTACCCCTGCACTTATGCAATCACTCAAACATTACTCAAACACTCTTGCAATCACCGAGACATTACCCTTGCAGAAATACAATCATCTAGAAGTTACCCCTACACTCATGCAATCACCCAGGCATTACCTATGCATTCCTCTAATTCCCCAGACATTACCCCTGAAGTCATGCAATCACCAAAGCATTATCTAAGCACTCCTCCAATCACCCAGGCAGTATCCATGCACTCCTGCAATCACCCAGACATTACTCCTACACACATGCAATCACCCAAACATTACTCATGCACTCCTCAAATTATTCAGGCAGTACCCTCGCACTCCTCCAATCTCTCAGACATTACTCCAGCACTCATGCAATCACCCAGGTAGTACTTATGCACTCTTCCAATCACCCAGGCACTACCTATACACTACTCCAATCATCCAGGCACTACCACTACACTCATGTAACTACCCAGACATTACTCTTGCACTCATACAATCACCCAGCCATTAGCTTTGCACTCATAGAATAACCCAGGCACTACTCTTGCACTACTGCAATCATCCAGGCACTATCTATGCACTCCTCCAATCATCCAGTCGGCACCCATACACTTAAAAAATCACCCAGGCACTAGTTATACACTTTTCCAATCACCCAGTCACTACCACTACAGTCATGCAACGACCCAGACATTAGTCTTGCACTCATGAAATCATCCAGCCATTACCCATGCACTCCTCCAATTACCTACACATTACCCCTGCATACATGCAATTACTTAGGCATTACCCAAGCACTCCTCCAATGACCGAGGCATTACCCCTGCACTCATGCAATCACCTAGCTATTACCCATGCAGTCCTTCAATCACTCAGGCAACACCCATGCACTTATAAAAACATCCAGAGACTAACTATGCACTCCTTTAATCACCCAGGTACTACCTATACACTCATGAATAACCTAGATAGTACTGATGCACTCCTCCATACACCTAGGCATTACCCATGCACTCCTCCAATCACTGAGGCACTATCCATCCATGCACTCCTCCAATCACTCAGGCACTACCGTTGCACTCCTCCAATCACTCAGGCACTATCCATGCATTCCTCCAATCATTCAGCCAGTACCCATACACTTATGTAATAACCCAGGCACTACCCATACACTCTTTCAATCACTCAGGCAGTACCCATGCACTCTTGCAAATACCCAGGCACTACCAATGCACTCCTTCAATCACTCAGGCACTATCTATGCACTCCTCTAATCATGCAGGCACTACCCCTGCACTCATGCAAACATCCAGCCAGTATCCATGCACTCTTGCAATCACCCAGGCATTACTCATATACTCATGCAATCACTCAGGTAGTACACATGCACTTCTCCAATTACGCAGGTAATACATATGCACTCATGCAATCACCCATGCACTTCTCCATATATTACACTTGCCGCAATTCATACAACACATAGAAATGTGTCTTTTTTTAGCCAAATAGGCGGCTCTAACAAAAACCATTTTTTCTTTTATAATTTTCTTGTGGTTTTTTAAACTCTTTTTTGTATTTTTTGGGGTTTTTTGTTTTTGAAAAAATGAAAAAAACAGAATAAACTGAGAAAACTTTCTCTAACGTTTTGCAATTAAAAAATCATAAAAAAAAAAAAATTAACAATGATGGCTTTTTGCTGCAAAAACAATTGCATCAATTGACTGCTCACCATAGCAAATAACTTGTTTGCATTTGATGCAGCGTTGTTCAAGACCAGCAAACTCTGGTCTATTGTCTGGTCCTCTGCTTGATGTTGATGTACCAGCTGAGGTGCTAGGTCCTGCCTCGTCATCACCTTGCTGTGCCTGACGTTCCAGCTCACGTCGATGTTCTTCTTGTGCTAGACGACGAGGGTGCATAGTTTGAAGGTGCTTTAACATTTACGAAGTACCGCAGGAGTATTTTTTCTCGGAGCCCTGAGATATGATTCGTTCACATACAGTGCAGGTCACCTTTCTTGCACTCACCTTCTTTTCACCAGGTGGAAAGGTAAAGAAGGCCCAGACGATACTCTCCTTCCGCTGTTTTCTTGGTTCCTCCAAGTCATCTTCTTCAGCAAGGATGTTGTCAGGTGGATTTGAAGATGCCATTGTAGTAGTTTTAAAAAAAAAAAAACACCAAAAAAATACAACAAGAGCAGCAAACACAAAAGGTGTGTCTCCTGAGGATGTTGTTGGAGGAATGAGAAATTTGGGTGGGGTGATTTAAATTCTAGAATAAAAAGCTTCTTAACCAATTAAATGCTTTCTTTTGAAGTCACAGAGTATACGGGCAGCAGGGATGCATCACCTACCCCGAGCCCTTCCGGTAAGATCAAACAACTTTTATGTCCCCCCTCAGAAAAACAAATTGAGTCCTATATTAGGAAAGCGAGACCCTCTGCAGCCATGGGTCCGGATATGATACCAGTAAAAGTGCTACAAAGTGACCCCGCAAAGTGGAGTGTGCTCTTGGGGCCCCTTTTTCATCATTGCTATGCTACTGCTCAAATTCCTTATTCTTGGACTGGGAGTATCATTATTCCAATATTAAAAAAGGGCACTCGATTTAACCCTGGGAACTATAGACAAATTGCACTCTTGGATGCTTCAGGGAAAATATTTGCAGCAAGTATCCTCGAGCATTAAAGGGACTGGGCTTTTTCTAAAGGTGTAATCCCAAAGTTTCAAGTGGATTTTCGTCCCAATCACTCCGTGATTGACAGCATAGGTATTTTAAACTCTATCATTGATAAGTATGTACTATCTAAATTGCAAATAGTTTATAGTCTTTTTGTTGATTTTTCGACAACTTTCGATAGAGTTGATAAACCAATTCTTTGGAGAAAACTAAAGAAAATAGGGATCCCGGATCCACTATTGAGGTTGATAGTAGCTCTTCACACCTCAACTTGGTGCAAAGTTCAGATGGGAGGAGACAAAGGCCTGACTCACAAGATATTTAAGCATAATGGCCTAATGCAGGGCTGCCTTCTAGCCCCCCTCCTGTTTTCGCTTTATATAAGCGATCTTCCAGAGATCTTTTTAAATGTAAGTAATTGTCCTCCAAAAGTAGCCTATGAAAAAATATATGCGTTAATGTACGCCGATGACGTAGTAATTTTCGATCTTACCCCGCTGGGCTTACATAGAAATATAGACGCATTTACTAGATATACAGAAACAAATTTCCTAAAAGTAAATATTTCCAAAACAAAGGTAGTTCCATTCAGGGACCAGAAATGCCACCTCCAATATAATTGGCAACTAGATGGCACAAAAAGTGAGGTGGTAAAATCCTACACCTATCTCGGGTGAGTCTTTTCTCAAACCTTAGAAGTTCATTCTCATCTTCACCACATGAACCAAAAAGCAGAAGCACACATTTACGCCATAAGGAAATTTTATAACTATTCAGCCAAGAGGCATTTTCAAGCACTTTTTGAAATATACAGGGCCAAAATTGCACCAACAATAACCTACGCCACCGAGTATGTTCCTTTAGCCAGATGGAACGCTTTGCATATCAGTGAAGGTAAATCTTTACGCAAATTAAGGGTATTAAGTCAAGCTGTCCCAGTACAGAGCCTTCGGTTGGAATTTGCCATCGTAAGTGCATTTTCAATAGCCTTAGCAAATATAATCAGATGGGCTTTCAAACTTCTGCATGCAGAAGAAGGCTCTTTAAGGGCCCTACTGAGATACAAAAGCATACAGGGAAAAAACAAGACACATTTCAAACTAATCATAAGACTGCTCTACAATACTTTCAGCGTACTGAATCCATTCTTCAGTCCTGGACTCCAGCACACCTGAAGCATTTTCTGAAAAATGCAACTCCCCATTTAAGTTTTGACCAGGATAAGGCATATTGCCTGAAATTATCTCATTACAACGCTATCACTTCTACAATTGAGTGTAAGTCCCCCAACAATACACAAGTTTTACCTTGGAACATAAAATTAGGAGATGTATTACCATGTTGCGATTAGGACTACTTCCTTTAAAGGTTTTTACAAGACACTGGAATAACCTCGATAACAATAGTGGGGTATGTGATAAATGCGATCACGGAAACCAGGACGTAGCACATATCTTATGGTTATGTTCTAACAAGGTGGTAGTAGGGGCTCGAAACCATTTTATAAAACCCATAGTTTTTAGACATAACCTTTCCTCCTCCACCGATTTAATCGCTTTTTTAAAAAATCCACCAAATGAATTTGTGTGCTATAAATTGTACAAATTTATGAAATGTGTTTTATTCTTGTTTTAAATGTGTGTGATTTTCATATTAAGTTTTAAAATATTCTATACAAGAATTTTATGTTTACAAATTGAACTATGTACAATTGTTGATCTCGTAAGAGATCTATATCAATAAAATTAAATTGAATTGAATTGAAGTCACATGGGATTCGCGCACCCGGCGCGCAACTTGCGCGCACCAGACGTGATTCCCGAAAACTATTTTTAACAATAATATATTTTTATTCCAGTTACAAATATATGATATTTACAATTATGTTAAATAATCTCTTGGTATAATATACATATTAAAGTTATATACATATAGTTTTAAAACGTAAAACTTTGTGGTGGATTCGCACAACTGGCACGACCCCCGGAAATACGTACGTGACGTTACCGGGGCCGAGAACCTCGCAGCCTTCGCATACCGAATGCGCATTGTACACGACTTAACCAATATGGTGGCAATATTCTTGGATTCGCACAACCACTGTGACTGGTACACGATCGGTACGCGAATCCACTTTAAAAAAAAAAAAAAAAAATTAAATACATATTTAAGAAAGGAGAAAACATCACATTATTTTTATGAAAGTTTAAACATTTAGAAAAAGCATTTTTGGGACATTAGAGTTAGAAATGAGCATTTAAAAAACCTTTGAAATTCACTGAAAAAACTATAGGCTTCAGCGACGTTATAGTTAGAAATTAGCATTTAAAAAACCTTTGGAATTCACTGAAAAAACCATAGGTTTCAGGGACGTTATAGTTAGTAATTAGCATTTGAAAAACCTTTAAAATCTATTGAAAAAAACGTAGGTTTCAGGGATGTTATAGTTAGTAATTAGCATTTAAAAAACCTTTGAAATTCACAAAAAAACACAGGTTTCAGGGACGTTATAGTTGAACATTTCACTCCTACAAAACCAGAGAAATTTGGCCGTTATAGTTAGTTGAGCTAACTATAACTCGCGCCCCTGCAATGCACTGCTGATGACATCACATATTACATCACTCGTGACATGGTCAGTGATATCACTGATGACATGACTGATGACATCTCAAATGACATCACTGATGACATCATCCACGTGATCATCGGATGCACCTCCTCACAGCCTAATATAACCTTTGATACACCCACTCTAAAATACAGACTGCCATTCTTGAAACCATAGACACACCAATACCAGTTACTACATACCCACTCATTGATTCCTAGGTCTACACACACATCCACTGCCTCATCCATACAGTCACTCATACATGCAGTCACTCATCAATACAGCCACTATCATATGCACTCATACAACCATACAGACACTTACACACCGCCACACACCCATAGAGTTACTCACACAGTTAGTCCATCATGCAAAGAATCTATCACACTCTCTTTTACTCACCTACATACTTATACATACACCACCTCACTTATTTATATAGATACTAACACATACCTACTCTCTTATACAATCACTGACACAAGCACACACTCATCCATACAGCCACTCTCACAATTACTCACTCTCACATATAATCATTTATATACTCCAACACTCACATATACTGAATTTCACATATGTAGTTACTCACACATGTACCACTGAGACATCCATTCACTCACCCACACAGCCATACACACACTCACCCACCCATACAGTCCCTCACAGATGCACCGTTGAACCCATACACCCAGTGAATCACCCACTCACACATCCATGCAGGGAGTCACACCCACCCCACCCACCCACACAGACACTCAGGCACTGATACAGATACTCAGACAACCAATCAATAACCTATATAGACACTCATGTAGCTACTCACCAACCCATGTAGCCACTTACACACCAACAGACAGACAGATACAAACATTCATACAGTTTAGTCACTAACCCATGCATTCAGTAAGGCACGTTTAATCACTCACTTATACAGTCAGTCACGCACCTACTAAATCATCCATTCAGACACTCATACACCCACTCATTTTTCAATACACCTTGGCCTATATATATATAAAACATATTTAAACTTTTTAGAAACATTCAGTCACTGGATGATGTCATCAGTGATGTCATTTGAGATGTCATCAGTGATGTCATCAGTGATGTCACTGACCATGTCATGAGTGATGTAATATGTGATGTCATCAGCAGTGTAATGTGGGGGTGCGAGTTATAGTTAGCTCAACTAACTATAACGGCCAAATTTCTCTGGTTTTGTGTGAGTGAAATGTTCAACTATAACATCCCTGAAACCTGTGCTTTTTTTGTGAATTTCAAAGGTTTTTAAATGCTAATTTCTAACTATAACGTCCCTGAAACCTATGGTTTTTTCAGTGAATATATATGTATATATATATATGTATATATATATATAGAGATATATATATATATATATATTCACTGAAAAAAACATAGGTTTCAGGGACGTTATAGTTTGTAGGACATTTCACTCGTACAAAACCATAGAAATTCTGCCGTTATAATTAGTTTAGCTAACTATAACTCGCGCCCCCGCAATGCACTGCTGATGATGTCACATATTACATCATTCATGACATGGTCAGTGACATCACTGATGACATCTCAAATGACATCACTGATGACATCACTGATGACATCATCCAGTGACTGTGTGTTTCTTTAAAGTTTAAATATGTATTACATATGCCAAGGTGTATTGAAGAATGAGTGGGTGTATAAGTGTTTGGATGGAGGATTTAGTAGGTGCGTGACTGACTGTTTAAGTGAGTGATTACATGAATGCATGGGTTAGTGACTAAACTGTGTGAATGTCTGTATCAGTCTGTCTGTTGTTGTATAAGCTGCTGCATGGGTTGGTCAGTAGCTACATGAGTGTCTATATGGGTTATCGATTGGTTGCCTGAGTATTTGTATGGGTGCCTGAGTGTGTGTGTGGGTGGGTGGGAGGTGTGTGACTCTGTGCATAGATGTTTGAGTGGTTGATTCACTGGGTGTATGGGTTCAAGAGTGCATGTGGAAACAGCGGTATGGGTGTGTTGGTGAGTGAATGGGTGTGTTGGTGAGTGAATGGATGTCTCAGTGGTACATGTCCAAGTAACTACATATGTAAAAGGCAGTGTATGTGAGAGTTGGAGTATATAAATGACTATACTTGAGAGTCAGTGATTGTGAGAGTGGCTGTATGGATGAGTGTGTACTTGTATCAGTGATTGTATAAGAGAGTAAGTATGCGTTTGTTTCTGTTTGAATAAGTGATGTGGTGTGTGTATAACTGTATAGGTCAGTAAATGGAAGTGTGATTGATTCTTTGCATGACTGACTAGGTGTGTGAGTAACTCTGGATGAGTGGTGGTGTGTGAGTGTCTGTATAGGTATATGAGTGCATATGATAGTGTTGTATTAATGAGTGACTGCATGTATGAGTGATTGCATGGGTGAATGAGTGGATGTGTGTGTAGACCTAGGAATCAGTGAGTGCGTATGTAGTAACTGGTATTGGTGTGTCGATGGTTTCGAAAATGGTAGTCTGTATTTTACAGTGGGTGTATCAAAGGTTATATTAGAGTGTGAGGAGGTGCATCAGATTTTCACGTGGATGATGTAATCAGTGATGTAATCAGTGATGTCATCAGTGATGTCACTGACCATGTCATGAATGATGTAATATGTGATGTCATCAGCAGTGCATTGCGGGGGTGCGAGTTATAGTTAGCTGAACTAACTATAACGGCGGAATTTCTATGGTTTTGTATGAGTGAAATGTCCAACTAACTATAACGTCCCTGAAACCTATGGTTTTTTCAGTGAATTTCTAAGGTTTTTTAAATGCTAATTTCTAAATATAATGTGCCTGAAACCTATGGTTTTTTCAGTGAATTTCAATGGTATTTTAAATGCTAATTTCTAACTATAACGTCCCTGAAACCTATGGTTTTTTCAGTGAATTTCAAAGGTTTTTAAATGCTAATTTCTAACTATAACATAGCAGTCGCGTTTGCAGAGTGGTGGAGAAAGGTGAGCGTGGCCTTCAAACATCTTTTAGCAATCCCACTGTGTGGATTTAGCGGAAGTAACAGGAGGGATTGTTAGCCCCCAACGTCAACCTTGGGGGCCAACTACCCCTTTTATTACCTCCAGTAAGTCCCACACAGCAGGATTGCTAACTTGTTATATCAGGCCCCAACCCTCCCTGCAGCACTCTGCAAACGCGCCCTGGCATGTTCTAAGTTGGGGATTAAGTCCCCTTGAATCCTCAGGATCCCTGGGGTCCAACTAGGCCACCAGGTACCTCCATTAAGCACCACTGAGCTGCGTTGCAGAGAGGTGTAAAAAGGGGCGTGGCCTCAGACCACCTCTCTGCAACGCAGCTCTGTGGTGCTTACTGGAGGTACATGGTGGGCTTATTGGACCCCAGGGACCCTCAGTATTGAAGAGGACTTAATCCCCCAATTTACAACACGCCAGGGGGCACGTTAGCACACTTGTTATGTCAGGGCCCGCCCCCTCCCTGCACCACTGTGCAAACGCACCCCCTGGCACATTGTAAGTTGGGGGATTAAGTCCCCTTGAATCCTGAGGGTCCCTGGGGGCCAACTAGCCCACCAGGTACCTCCAGTAAGCAACACAGAGCTGCGTTGCAGAGAGGTGTAAAAATGGGGCGTGGCCTCAGACCACCTCTCTGCAACGCAGCTCTGTGGCGCTTACTGGAGGTACCTGGTGGGATAGTTGGCCCCCAAGGACCCTCAGGATTGAAGGGGACTTAATCCCCCAATTTACAATGTGCCAGGGGGCGCGTTTGCACACAAGCTATGTCAGGCCCTGCCCCCTCCCTGCACCACTGTGCAAACGCGCCCCCTGACATGTTGTAAATTGGGGGATTAATTCCCCTTGAGTCCTGAGGGTCCCTGGTGGGCTAGTTGGCCCCCAGGGACCCTCAGTATTCAAGGGGAATTAATACCCCAACTTACAACACGCCAGGGGGCGCATTTGCTGAGTGCTGCAGGGAGGGGGCGGGGCCTCCGGTGCGATGCCATTTTTTTTTTTACAAGGGGGGCTGTGTGGCCCCCCTTCTTTTACATTATTTGGGGCCCTGGGGACCCCATCCCCAGGGCCTGCTCTTTTTTTTACATTTAAAAAAAAACGGGAAGGGGGCCAGGCGGCCCCCCTCCCGAGGCCAGGGCATGGCCACATTTTTGTTTGTTTTTTATTTTTTAAGGAGGGGGCTGCGTGGCCCTCCTCCTTAGGCCTCTATTGGCCCCGGGGACCCATCCCCCGGGACTGTGCCTCTTTATTTAATTATTTTTTCCCAAATTTTAATATTGAAGGGGGGCCGCCACTTCTGGCCCCGGGGACCCCATACCCCGGGGCAGGCCCTTGTGTTGGGGACCGTGGGGGGAGCCCAAATGCCCCCACGGTCCCGCGGGAGCCAGCATTGCTTTTGAGCAAGGGGAGCTACTGACATGCAATCCTGCTTTGCTTCATTGTAGTGAGAGCAGGTTTTCCTCTCTCTCTGTCAGTCAGTCAGTATCTCTCTCAGTCAGTCAGTATCTCTCTCTGTCAGTCAGTCTCTCTCTCAGTCAGTCAGTCTCTCTCTCTCTCAGTCAGTCAGTCTCTCAGTCAGTCAGTCTCTCAGTCAGTCAGTCAGTCTCTCTCTGTCAGTCAGTCTCTCTCTCTTAGTCAGTCAGTCTCTGAGTCAGTCAGTCTTTCTCTCAGTCAGTCAGTCTCTCTCTAAGTCAGTCAGTCTTTCTCACTCAGTCAGTCTCTCTCAATCAGTCTCTCTCAGTCAGTCTCTCTCTCTCAGTCAGTCAGTCTCTCTCTCTGTCAGTCAGTCTCTCTCTCTCTGTCAGTCTCAGTCAGTCAGTCTCTCTCTCAGTCAGTCTCAGTCAGTCAGTCTCTCTCTCTGTCAGTCTCTCTCTCTGTCAGTCAGTCTCTGTCAGTCTCTCTCTCTGTCAGTCAGTCTCTGTCAGTCAGTCTCTCTCTGTCAGTCAGTCTCTCTCTCAGTCAGTCAGTCTCTCTCTCTGTCAGTCAGTTTCTCTCTCTCTCTCTGTCAGTCTCTCTCAGTCAGTCAGTCTCTCTCAGTCAGTCAGTCTCTCTCAGTCAGTCAGGCTCTCTCTCTGTCAGTCTCTCTCTGTCAGTCTCTCTCTGTCAGTCAGTCTCTCTCTGTCAGTCAGTCTCTCTCTCTCAGTCAGTCTCTCTCTCAGTCAGTCTCTCTCTGTCAGTTAGTCTCTCTCTCTCTCTCTCAGTCAGTGTCTCTCTGTCAGTCAGTCTCTCTCTCAGTCAGTCTCTCTGTCAGTCAGTCAGTCTCTCTGTCAGTCAGTCAGTCTCTCTCTGTCAGTCTCTCTCTGTCAGTGTCTCTCTGTCAGTCAGTCTCTCTCTCAGTCTCTCTGTCAGTCAGTCAGTCACTCTCTTGGTCAGTCAGTCTCTGTCAGTCAGTCTCTCTCTGTCAGTCAGTCTGTCTCTCAGTCAGTCAGTCTCTCTCAGTCAGTCAGTCTCTCTCTGTCAGTCAGTCTCTCTCTTAGTCAGTCAGTCTCTCTCAGTCAGTTAGTCTCTCTGTCAGTCTATCTCTCTCTGTTAGTCTCTCTCTGTCAGTCAGTCTCTCTCTGTCAGTCAGTCTCTCTCTCTGTCAGTCTCTCTCTCTCTCTGTCAGTCTCTCTCTCTCTGTCAGTCTCTCTCTCTCTCTGTCAGTCAGTCTCTCTCAGTCAGTCAGTCAGTCTCTCTCTCTGTCAGTCAGTCTCTCTCTCAGTCAGTCAGTTTCTCTCTCTGTCAGTCAGTCTCTCTCTCAGTCAGTCAGTCTCTCTGAGTCAGTCAGTCTCTCTGAGTCAGTCTCTGTCAGTCAGTCTCTCAGTCAGTCAGTTTCTCTCAGTCAGTCATTCTCTCTCTCTCTCATTCAGTCAGTCTCTCTCAGTCAGTCTCTCTCTCTCTGTCAGTCAGTGTCTCTCTCTCTCTCTCTGTCGGTCTCAGTCAGTCAGTCTCTCTCAGTCAGTCAGTCAGTCTCTCTCTGTCAGTCAGTCTCTCTCTCAGTCAGTCAGCCTCTCTCAGTCAGTTAGTGTCTCTCTCTGTCAGTCTATCTCTCTCTGTCAGTCTCTCTCTGTCAGTCAGTCTCTCTCTGTAAGTCAGTCTCTCTCTCCCTGTCAGTCTCTCTCTCTCTGTCAGTCTCTCTCTCTCTCTGTGTCAGTCAGTCTCTCTCAGTCAGTCAGTCAGTCTCTCTCTCTGTCAGTCAGTCTCTCTCTCAGTCAGTCAGTCTCTCTCTCTGTCAGTCAGTCTCTCTCTCAGTCAGTCAGTCTCTCTGAGTCAGTCAGTCTCTGTGAGTCAGTCTCTGTCAGTCAGTCTCTCTCAGTCAGTCAGTTTCTCTCAGTCAGTCATTCTCTCTCTCTCTCATTCAGTCAGTCTCTCTCTTAGTCAGTCTCTCTCTCAGTCAGTCAGTCTCTCTCAGTCAGTCTCTCTCTCTGTCAGTCAGTGTCTCTCTCTCTCTCTCTGTCGGTCTCAGTCAGTCAGTCTCTCTCAGTCAGTCAGTCTCTCTGTCAGTCAGTCTCTCTCTGTAAGTCAGTCTCTCTCTCTGTCAGTCTCTCTCTCTCTGTCAGTCTCTCTCTCTGTCAGTCTCTCTCTCTCTCTGTCAGTCAGTCTCTCTCTCTGTCAGTCAGTCTCTCTCTCAGTCAGTCAGTCTCTCTCTCTCTGTCAGTCAGTCTCTCTCTGAGTCAGTCAGTCTCTCTGAGTCAGTCAGTCTCTCTGAGTCAGTCTCTGTCAGCCAGTCTCTCTAAGTCAGTCAGTTTCTCTCAGTCAGTCATTCTCTCTCTCTCTCATTCAGTCAGTCTCTCTCTTAGTCAGTCTCTCTCTCAGTCAGTCAGTCTCTCTCAGTCAGTCTCTCTCTCTCTGTCAGTCAGTGTCTCTCTCTCTCTCTCTCTGTCGGTCTCAGTCAGTCAGTCTCTCTTAGTCAGTCAGTCTCTCTGTCAGTCAGTCTCTCTGTCAGTCAGTCTCTCTCTCAGTCAGTCAGTCTCTCTCAGTCTCTCTCTTTGTCAGTCTCTCTCTCTCTCTCTCTGTCAGACTCTCTGTCAGTCAGTCTCTCTCTGTCAGTCAGTCTCTCTCTCAGTCTCTCTCTCTGTCAGTCTCTCTCTCTCTCTCTCTGTCAGTCTGTCTGTCAGTCAGTCTTTCTCAGTCAGTCAGTCTCTCTCTGTCAGTCAGTCTCTCTCTCAGTCAGTCAGTCTCTCTCAGTCAGTCAGTCTCTCAATCAGTCAGTCTCTCTCTCTCAGTCAGTCTCTCGCTCTCTGTCAGTCTCTCTCTGTCAGTCAGTCTCTCTCTCTCTCTGTCAGTCTCTCTCTCTCTGTCAGTCTCTCTGTCAGTCAGTCTCTCTCTGTCAGTCAGTCTCTCTCTGTCTCTCTCTCTGTCAGTCTCTCTCTATCTCTCTCTCTCTCTCTGTCAGTCAGTCTCTCTGTCAGTCAGTCTCTCTCAGTCAGTCAGTCTCTCTCTCTCTCTCTCTCTGCCAGTCAGTCTCTCTCTCAGTCAGTCAGTCTCTCTCTCTGTCAGTCAGTCTCTCGGAGTCAGTCAGTCAGTCTCTCAGTCAGTCAGTCTCTCAGTCAGTCAGTCAGTCAGTCTCTCAGTCAGTCAGTCAGTCTCTCAGTCAGTCAGTCTCTCTTAGTCAGTCAGTCTCTCTCAGTCAGTCTCTCTCAGTCAGTCAGCCTCTCTCTTAGTCAGTCAGTCTCTCTCTCAGTCAGTCAGTCTCTCTCTGTCAGTCAGTCTCTCTCTCAATCAGTTAGTCAGTCTCTCTCTCTCAGTCAGTCAGTCTCTCTCAGTCAGTCAGTCTCTCTCTGTCAGTCAGTCTCTCTCTCTGTCAGTCAGTCTCTCTCTCAGTCAGTCAGTCTCTCTGAGTCAGTCAGTCTCAGTCAGTCAGTCTCTCTCAGTCAGTCAGTCTCTCTCTCATTCAGTCAGTCTCTCTCTCAGTCAGTCTCTCTCTAAGTCAGTCAGTCTCTCTCAGTCAGTCTCTCTCTCTCTGTCAGTCAGTGTCTCTCTCTCTCTGTCAGTCTCAGTCAGTCAGTCTCTCTTAGTCAGTCAGTCTCTCTTAGTCAGTCAGTCTCTCTGTCAGTCAGTCTCGCTCAGTCAGTCAGTCTCTGTCAGTCAGTCAGTCTCTCTGTCAGTCAGTCAGTCTCTCTCTCAGTCAGTCAGTCTCTCTCTCAGTCAGTCAGTCTCTCTCTCTCTGTCAGTCTCAGTCAGTCAGTCTCTCTCTGTCAGCCAGTCAGTCTCTCTCTATCAGTCTCTCTCAGTCAGTCGCTCTAAGTCAGTCTCTCTTAGTCAGCCAGTCTCTCTCAGTCAGTCTCTCTCTCTCAGTCAGTCTCTCTCTCTCCCAGTCAGTCTCTCTCTCTCCCAGTCAGTCTCTCTCTCTCTCTCTCTGTCATTCTCAGTCAGTCAGTCTCTCAGTCAGTCAGTCTCTCTCAGTCAGTCACTCTCTCAGTCAGTTTCTCTCTCTCTCTATCAGTCAGTCTCTCTCTGTCAGTCAGTCTCTCTCAATCAGTCAGTGTCTCTCTCTGTCAGTCTCTCTCTCTGTCAGTCTCTCTCTCTGTCAGTCAGTCTCTCTCTGTCAGTCAGTCTCTCTGTCAGTCAGTCTCTCTCTCAGTCAGACAGTCTCTCTCAGTCAGTCAGTCCCTCTCTCTTAGTCAGTCTCTCTCTCTCTGTCAGTCTCTCTCTGTCAGTCTCTCTCTCTCTCTCTCTGTCAGTCTCTCTCTCTCTGTCAGTCTCTCTCTCTCAGTCAGTCTCTCTGTCAGTTAGTCTCTCTCTGTCAGTCAGTCTCTCTCAGTCAGTCAGTCAGTCTCTCTCAGTCTCTCTCTCTGTCAGTCTCTCTCTCTCTCTGTCAGTCAGTCTCTCTCTGTCAGTCAGTCTCTCTCTCAGTCTCTCTCTCTGTCAGTCTCTCTCAGTCTGTCAGTCAGTCTCTCTCTGTCAGTCAGTCTCTCTCAGTCAGTCAGTCTCTCTTTCTGTCAGTCAGTCTCTCTCTCAGTCAGTCAGTCTCTCTCTCTGTCAATCAGTCTCTCTCTCAGTCAGTCAGTCTCTCTCAGTCAGTCAGTCTCTCTCAGTCTGTCAGCCTCTCTCAGTCAGTCAGTCTCTCTCAGTAGTCAGTCTCTCTCAGTCAGTCAGTCTCTCTCTCTGTCAGTCAGTCTCTCTCTCTGTCAGTCAGTCTCTCTCTCTGTCAGTCAGTCTCTCTGAGTCAGTCAGTCAGTCTCTCAGTCAGTCAGTCTCTCAGTCAGTCAGTCAGTCTCTCATTCAGTCAGTCAGTCAGTCTCTCAGTCAGTCAGTCTCTCTCAGTCAGTCAGTCTCTCTCAGTCAGTGTCTCTCAGTCAGTCAGTCTCTCTCTGTCAGTCAGTCTCTCTCTCAGTCAGTCAGTCTCTCTCAGTCAGTCAGTCAGTCTCTATCAGTCAGTCTCTCTCTGTCAGTCAGTCTCTCTCTCAGTCAGTCTCTCTGAGTCAGTCAGTCTCTCTGAGTCAGTCAGTCTCAGTCAGTCAGTCTCTCTCAGTCTCTCTCTCTCAGTCAGTCTCTCTCTCTCATTCAGTCAGTCTCTCTCTCAGTCAGTCTCTCTCTCAGTCAGTCAGTCTCTCTCAGTCAGTCAGTCTCTCTCAGTCAGTCAGTGTCTCTCTCTCTCTGTCAGTCTCAGTCAGTCAGTCTCTCTCAGTCAGTCAGTCTCTCTTAGTCAGTCAGTCTCTCTGGCAGGCAGTCTCTGTCAGTCAGTCAGTCAGTCTCTGTCAGTCAGTCAGTCAGTCAGTCTCTCTCAGTCAGTCAGTCTCTCTCTCTGTCAGTCTCTCTCTGTCAGCCAGTCAGTCTCTCTCTGTCAGTCTCTCTCAGTCAGTCGCTCTCAGTCAGTCTCTCTCAGTCAATCTCTTTTAGTCAGTCAGTCTCTCTCAGTCAGTCTCGCTCTCTCAGTCAGTCTCTCTCTCAGTCAGTCTCTCTCTCTCTCAGTCAGTCTCTCTCTCTCAGTCAGTCTCTCTCAGTCAGTCTCTCTCTCATTCAGTCAGTCTCTCTGTCAGTCAGTCTCTCTCTGTCAGTCTCAGTCAGTCAGTCTCTCAGTCAGTCAGTCTCTCTCAGTCAGTCACTCTCTCAGTCAGTCTCTCTCTCTATCAGTCAGTCTCTCTCTGTCAGTCAGTCTCTCTCAATCAGTCAGTGTCTCTCTCTGTCAGTCTCTCTCTCTGTCAGTCTCTCTCTCTGTCAGTCAGTCTCTCTCTGTCAGTCAGTCGCTCTGTCAGTCAGTCTCTCTCCCAGTCAGTCAGTCTCTTAGCCAGTCAGTCTCTCTGTCAGTCAGTCTCTCTGTCAGTCAGTCTCTATCTCTCAGTCAGTCTCTCTCTCTCAGTCAGTCAGTCTCTCTGTCAGTCAGTCTCTCTGTCAGTCATTCTCTCTGTCAGTCAGTCTCTCTCAGTCAGTGTCTCTCAGTCAGTCAGTCTCTCTCAGTCAGTCAGTCTCTCTCTACCTCAGTCAGTCAGTATCTCTCTCTCTTAGTCAGTCAGTCTCTCTCTGTCAGTCTCTCTCTGTCAGTCAGTCTCTCTCTCAGTCAGTCAGTCTCTCTCTGTCAGTCAGTCTCTCTCTCTCAGTCAGTCTCTCTCTCTGTCAGTCTTTTTCTCTCTATCAGTCTCTCTCTCAGTCAGCCAGTCTCTCTGTTAGTCAGTCTCTCTCTGTCATTCAGTCTCTCTCTCTCTCAGTCAGTCTCTCTCAGTCAGTCTCTCTCTCTCTCTCTCTGTCAGTCACTCTCTCTCAGTCAGTCAGTCTCTCTCTCAGTCAGTCAGTCTCTCTCTCTACAACATACCTTAGAAACATTGCCAATATCTCTAGCTAAACACTTATAAGGTCCCAACGGCGAGAACTATTGGCGATGCCAATGCTTGTTTTTTATTTTTATTCCAGATTCGCGCACCCAGCTCAAATTCGGACGTTTCTTAAAATGTTTTTGGGCTGGGGTCCTTGTGGGACCCCCTGAGCAGTCCTAGGGGGTCAGGGTGTTCCTACCCTGCCCCCTTTTCTTGTTTTTCATCTTTGTTTAACTGTTTTCTTATGACTCTTGTTCAACCTAGTCCCAAGATGGCTGCTTGCATTTCCTGGATGAAGTGCTGACAGCCAATCAGATTTCACGATGACATGTGTGGTTAGACTCCGCCCAGATATCGATATTTCTTGTTCCTTTCTGTTTCCTTTAATAGTTCAAAAACTACTGAACGGATTTACACCATTTAACAAAAAGGACTCTTTCTGAACCAAGACCTACCTTTTTGCCAAATTTGGTGTAATTCCGTTCAGCAGTTCGGGCTGTAGCTTTGTCTAAAGCTTCCTATGGAAAATACCATGGGGAAAATGCGTTTTGGGACCCCCTTTTTTCTCGGCCCCCGCTTGGCGAATCAGCCCAAAACTTTCAAGACAGGAGCTGACCGGAGCTGATCACTAGTTTTGAAAATTTCGCGAAGATTCGTCAACCGGCGCCAAAGTTATTGGGAAAACAAAAAATGCTTTCCCTATGGAAACTAGGTCCTAACTATAACTACCTACTGGCGACCGCCAGTAGGTAATATATATATATATATATATCCCTGCTCCAAAAAATTCCTTGTTTAAAGAAAGTTGTTCCAGCCTTAGCGGCTACTAGGGTGGAAACTTCAGAGTCTGACATCACGGAGAATGAGGCCTCAGAGGATGAGGCAGTAGATCCCTTGGAAAGACAGAGGAAAACTCCTTTTCACGAGGAGTTCAATCTAATTCGACAAACGTGGCTAAGAGGGGGCAAGATCAAACCCCCAGAAGGAGAAAACAAACTAGAAGGGGTGGCTGGAAGGGGAAGAGGAAGAGGCAACCTGACGCCACGGGCGACAAGAAGCAACAGGAGAGGCAGACGATAATGAGAACAGATAATCTCACGATAGTGAATTTAACATCTAAGACACTAACTGCCACAGAGAAATCAGTATTGCAATTGGGGCTCACCTTTTGCCCATATAGTCGCTTGGAGTTCACTCAGACCAGAATTGATCTTTTTAAATTTGTGCGCAAATTGAAATTGCATAAATATTTTAAATAAAAACCAACAGTGAAGGAAGTAAGGCTTTTGAAATCTAAGGCCAGGGAGACGGACCTGTTGACGGTTAATGATCTCACCACCTTGGAGGTGTTGGAAGAACTATGCCAAGACAATGAAAATGCAAACACTGGAACAGGTGTAACTATGACACAGAGGATTAGTAGCCACGGCATAGAACAAGAGGCTTCATCAAGCCCCTTTAAACCACCATCACAATTTCTACCGCAGATGCCATCGGACGCGATAGATGTCTTCTCTGAAGCCGTCATCAAAGACTTAATACAATTCCGGAGCAATGTTAAACCATCAGCCGGGATGAGGAATTTGACCAAAGCACAACGAATAGCCTTAAAAAATTTGGAGAGCGATGTGACTGTCATCTATAAACCCTCGGATAAGGGGGTAACATTGTTTTGATTCCAAGAGATCAGTATGTGGAGGAGGCCCTACGACAATAAAAAATGAAACTTGTTACGAACTAACGACTAAAGATCAATATCAGGAGAGTGTGGTACGGTACCATACATTGATCAAAAAGTGGCATGAAAAATTGATGCTGGATCTGGATGAATTTCTCTTTCTCAGAGTCCTGAATCCGATTCTCCCTACATTTTACCATTTACCAAAGATCCACAAGGATGCCACTAGACCACCAGGAAGACCGATTGTTTCTTCATTGGGCAGCCTTACGGAGAACCTGTCCAGATTTGTGGATCATCATCTTTTCCCTTCAGTACTGCAATTGGCTTCGTATATTAAAGACACAACGGATTTCATAAATCACATTGAACAACTACAATGGGAATCATCTTACTGCTTCATAGTGTTGGACATTACAAGTCTTTATACTTGCATTGAACACTCAAAGGGATTGGAAGCAGTAAAATATTTCTTGCAAAAGAGATCATTGAAGTTCGCAAGCCATAATATCATGTTGATGGAACTCATTGAATTCTGCCTATTGAATAATATTTTTCTTTTTCAGGGAGACTTGTATAGGCAGACATCTGGGACTGCGATGAGCACCTGCTTCGCCCCCAGCTATGCGAATCTATTCGTGGGCTGGTGGGAGGAGCAGGTGGCCTGGTCCACAATCAATGAAACCTGGACGAGTGAGATAGTAGCCTGGTACAGGTACATCGACGACCTCTTCATTGTATGGAGGGGGTCAATAGATAAGGCAAGGGCATACATTCAACATCTTAATGCAAATGAAGTCAATTTGCGATTTACAGGGGAAGTCAACACAGTGACTGTCAATTACCTTGATTTAAGGGTGCAAGTGCAGCAAGGGAAATTAACAACTGTTCTCTACAGAAAACCAACTGCTGGGAATAGCATGCTTCATGCTACCAGCAGTCACCCTCCTAAACTCAAAAGTAGCTTACCCTATGGGGAGTTCCTTAGGATAAAACGTAATTGTTCTAGGAAATGTGATTTTGATGTAGCCATTAAGGATAGCACGGACAGGTTTCTGGCTAGAGGATACAACATAGATTTGTTGAAAACTACTTTAAAAAAAGTGGATTCTTTGCGAAGAGATGAACTGACCAAGGTAACATGTCCTGGGAGGGATAAGGGTACTGACCAAGGGAAATTCCGAATGATCACTACTTATTCAGATGAGGCGGAGTCTCTCAAAAGAATAATGAGGAGAAATTGGCACATATTAAAACCGATATGATCATTGGCATGGATATTCCAGCATGTCCAATGATCACTTTTAGGAAAGCCCGTTCTCTAAAAGACAGTTTGGTCCATAGTCATTTGGATGCGATCTCCCTAGGCAAAGTACACTGAGTGAATTGAGAGGTTTTTATCCGTGTGGCAAATGTAAGGCCTGTGCCTTTAGCAAAAGAGTACTTAGCTATGAGGTGACAGGAACTAATATTCGTAGGAAGATTTCGAAATTTATGACCTGTCAAACCACACACTGTGTCTATTGCCTGAGTTGCCCTTGCGGCCTCAGGTATATAGGCAGCACGATACATAGTGTCAAAATAAGAATACTAGAGCACATGCGTGCCATAGCAAAAAGGGATTTAAATTATCCAGTCGCCAGGCACTTTGCCATTAAACATGGGAGTAATAGGGATCTATTACAATTTTTCAGTCTTGACCATGTCCCTATGAATATCAGAGGGGGAGACAGAGTTTTAAAACTACGAAGACTGGAGTCACGATATATAATCGATTTACAGACTAGGACTCGAATGGACTTAACAGTGGGGAAGAATTGGCTGTACATTTAGTTAATTAATTTGTCTCTAGCAAATAGAAAGGAGAATAGCAATGATGTAAATGGAATTTAAGATCACACTGCTACTGCATAAATATCAATATGAGACTTGCTGATTCACGGCGAAATGTAACAGAGGAATTGGGGCAATCTCCATTTGGAGGTTGCCTGATGCCGATCCACGGCGAGATTGTGGTTCAATGGTGGTGTACGCGATATGTTGTAAATAATGGTCAATTTTCGTGTAAATAATTGTATGTATGAACATTGGTTCTCACATTAATTGGTTTAATAGATCAGATTTTTTGAATCTTTAAAACTCACCACTTAGAAATGGCGCCTAGTAAATATGCGACCATAACCTCTTTTTGTCTCTATGATTTTGTTCATTTGACTCTTTAAAAATGGCGCTTCACCATATGGTGTGTAAACACTGATGAAGGACTGGTTCCGAAACGCATTTGTTGATACAATGTTGAGAAAATAAAGATCGACTGACTGCCGACCCCGTGAGTGCTGCAATTTCTTTAAACAAGGAATTTTTTGGAGCAGGGATTTGTAACCACGAGGCACCGCCGTGGTTTGGGAAGCACCCGCCCTTCGAGTGACCCGCAAGTGGGGTGCATTAGGAGCTGGATATATATATATATATATATTATCTACTGGCGGTCGCCAGTAGATAGTTATAGTTACAACCTATTATCCATAGGAAATCCGCGACATTCTATTTGAAATAACGTTGGCGCCGGTTGACGAATCTTCGTGAAAGTTTCCAACTTGTTGAGGCGCTCCGCTCCGCTCCTACCCTGAAAGTCTCGGGGTGATACGTGAAGCGGGGGCCGAGAAAAAGGGGGGTCCCAAAACGCGTTTTCCCCATTCATTTTTCCATAGGAACCTTTAGTCGCAGCTACAGCCCGAACTGCTGAACGGAATTACACCAAATTTGGCAAAGAGGTAGTCCTTGGTTCAGACTGGTGCCTTTTGCTTAAATGGTGTAAATCCGTTCAGTAGTTCCTGAGAAAATCAAAAGTAAAAGTACATATATATCTATGGGCGCGTCGGATACGCGTACCCTCAGCGCACCCTGTGCGCACCGTCCCGATCACGAGCTGCATGCTAATTGGCTGTCAGCTGGCTGTCAACATTCCGATTCAGGAAGTGTTGGCAGCCATTTTGTCCTCGGTAGAACCGAGGGACAGAAACAAGTGCGCAAAGCGCAAAAGGGGGCAGGGTAGAAACACCCTGACCCCTAGGTCTGCTCAGGGGGTCCCACAAGGACCCCCTGGGCAGAAAAGATTTTTTTTAAAATCGGCGGGATGCGCTTAGGGTGCGCGTATCCCGCCGAGAAAAAAAAGAAACAAGTGTGCAAAACGCACAAAGGGGGCAGGGTAGAAACACCCTAACCCCTAGGCCTGCTCAGGGGTCCCACAAGGACCCCCTGGGCAAAAAAAGCATTAAAAAAAAAAATCGGCAGGATGCGCTCAGGGTGCGCGAATCCTGCCGAAAAATCGAAGCGCGATCTCCCGCGCTTCGATAGTATTTGCCCCGGGTGGCCCAAGTCCCGGGGGCATGGTGGGGGTTTAATTTATGTGTGGGGGCCTCAAAGGGCCCCCAAGCCCCGGGGACCACCACCCCCCGGGCTTTCTTTTAAAAATGGTCTAGGATCCAGTCCTGTGGTTACAAAAGTAATCCATAAAGTAACTAATTGCATTTAACTAGAAATTCACATTGAGCTGAATGTTGCATTGTGTTTGAAAATGTGTTGCCCATTGCAACAACTGTAACTACTGTACTTAAAAGTCTATTGCCTATCTGCAAAGTATTTAAACTAAAGTAATTCATTCTGAGAAAGTATTTTTTGTAATGTAATGTATAATGTAATTACAATGTAATTTAAAAATAAAATATGTAAAAAAAATTGTTTCTAAAAATGTAGTAAATCAGTATGAAAAAAATTAATATAACAATTAATACATTTAAAAATTGTCATTTACAAAACCTTTGAAATTCACTGAAAAAACCGTAGGTTTCAGGCACGTTATAGTTAGAAATTAGCATTTAAAAACCTTTGAAATTCACTGAAAAACCATAGGTTTCAGACACGTTATAGTTACAAATTAGCATTTAAAAAACCTTGAAATTCACTGAAAAAACCATAGGTTTCAGACACGTTATAGTTACAAATTAGCATTTAAAAAACCTTTGAAATTCACTGAAAAAACCATAGGTTTTAGGACAGTTTTAGTTACTTGGACATTGCACTCGTACAAAACCCGTGAAATTCCCCTGCTATAGTTAGTTCAGCTAACTATAACTCGCGCCCTCGCAATGCACTGCTGATGACGTCACATATTACATCACTCATGACATGGTCAGTGACATCACTGATGACATCACTGATGACATCTCAAATGACATCACTGATGACATCATCCACGTGATAATCTGATGCACCTCCTCACACCCTAATATAACCTTTGATTCACCCACTCTAAATTACAGACTGCCATTCGCAAAACCATAGACACTCCAACACCAATAACTACATACCCACTCACTGATTCTTAGGTCTCACACACACACATCCACTCACTCACCCGTACAGTCACTCATACTTACGGTCACTCAGTACAGGACTATCATATGCACTCTTACTCCTATATAGACACTCAAACAACGCCACTCATCCATAGAGATACTCACACACCTAGTCAGTCATGCAAATAATTAAACACACTGCCATTTACTCACCTATACAGTTATACACACACCAGCTCACTTACTCATACAAATAGTAGCACATTGTTACGCTCTTATACAATCACAGATACAAGCACACACTCATCCATACAGCCACTATCACAATCACTCACTCTTGCTTATAGCTATTTATATACTCCAACACACATATATACTGCCTTTCACATATGTAGTTACTCACACATGTACCACTGGGACATACATTCACTCACTAACACACTCTTACACACACTTACCCACCCATACAGTCTATCACAGATGCACTCTTGAAACCATCCACCCAGTGAATCACCCACTCACACATCTATGCACAGAGTTGCACACACCCCTCCCACACAAACACTCAGGCACCCATACAGATACTCAGACAAGCATTCAATAACTCATATAGACACTCATTTAGCTATTCACAAACACATGCAGCCACTTACACAGCAACAGACAGACGGATACAGACATTCACCCAGTTTAGTCACTAACCCATGCATTCAGTAAGATACGTTAAATCACTCACTTATAGAGTCAGTCACGCACCTACTAAATCATCCATACAGACACTTACACACCCACTCATTCTTCAATACGTCTTTTCCTATATATATTAAAAATATTTAAACTTTACAGAAACACACAGTCACTGGATGATGTCATCAGTGATGTCATTTGAGATGTCATCAGTGATGTCATCAGTGATGTCACTGACCATGTCATGAGTGGTGTAATATGTGACGTCATCAGCAGTGCATTGCGGGGGCGCGAGTTATAGTTAGCTGAACTAACTATAACGGGGGAATTTCACGGGTTTTGTACGAGTGCAATGTCCAAGTAACTAAAACTGTCCCTAAAACCTATGGTTTTTTCAGTGAATTTCAAAGGTTTTTTAAATGCTAATTTGTAACTATAACGTGTCTGAAACCTATGTTTTTTTTAGTGAATATATATATATATATATATATATATATATATATATTATCTACTGGCGGTCGCCAGTAGATAGTTATAGTTAGGACCTATTTTCCATAGGAAATTCACAACATTCTATTTCCAATAACTTTGGCGCCGGTTGACGAATCTTCGCGAAATTTTCAAAACTTATGGCCTGCTCCGTATCCACGGAGGATTTACATACATGGTTGTAAACACATATCTAGAGATACCGGCCGGTTCTCTAATCATGCATTATGCAGTAATGACCAACTTCGTGAACTAATTATACCCAAAATAGGGTCAACCGATATAAAACTATGACCTCCGTTAATACCTGCCTCACCACTTTCCTCTTTTAGAAATATAATTTTTAGTTTTAAAACAATTAAGGTTATTTTCCTTTAATGATTTTTATAACAAGCACTGTCAAATTTTAAAACGGTAGCTCATGTATATCATGTAGAACTTCCGTCACATACGGAGCACGTTTTTGTTACTTTCGCACATAAAACAACTAGCACAACAACTAACTAATAACAATTAAAGTCTAAGTAGGATTAATAATGTAAATAAGGAGTGCAAAAGCGGCTAACAAACAGGGGCCAATTCAACAATAGATTGCAGTGATACAGTAGAGGATATTATACCTTTTAATGTATTTATTGCTTTTTATATGTAAATATGTTTGTATTTATACAAATGATTTGATTGCGTTAATTTGCACATATGGACCATGAAATGTTAGGGGGACAGTATTAGGCTATCACATACTATGATAATGAAGGTATGTAGGTCTCTTTCAACTAATTGTATTTATACAATTACAAACATGTGGTTTTTAGGACATTATTACCTGCTGTTTTTTAAAAACTGTGTTACAGTGGATAAATATTTGCTGATAAATATCACAAAATTGACGTTTAAATTGTTAGTCTGTTGTTGCTATCTATTACATGCACGAGCACTTTAAAAATGGGGAAGTGTTGTCAGCGCGTCATGTGATCAAGGCCCGCATGGGTCGAAACGCGCCATGGCGGCACAGCGCAAGGAGAAAATAAATAAATAATTTTGCACAACAGAAAGAGGAGTCCGTTCCATTTTTCCGATTCCAGGAACATTGAATCGTGAAGGAAAAAGGTTACCTGCAATATATATATATATGTATATATATATATATCTACTGGCGGTCGCCAGTAGATAGTTATAGTTAGACCTATTTTCCATAGGAAATTCACAACATTCTATTTCCAATAACTTTGGCGCCGGTTGACGAATCTTCGCGAAATTTTCCAAACTTATGGCCCGCTCCGGTCCGCTCCTATCCTGAAAGTCTCGGGTGATTCGCCAAGTGGGGGCCGAGAAAAGAGGGGGTCCCAAAACATGTTTTCCCCATGCAATTCTCTCCGTAGGAACCTTTCATCGCAGCTACAGCCCAAACTGCTGAACGGAATTACACCAAATTTGGCAAAAGGTAGCCCTTGGTTCAGAGTCGTGCCTTTTGCTTAAATGGTGTAAATCCGTTCAGTAGTTCCTGAGAAAATCAAAAGTAAACTCACATATATATCTGGGCGGAGCCTAACCACACATGTCATTGTGAGATCTGATTGGCTGTCAGCACTTCATCCTGGAATTGCTGGCAGACATCTTGGGACCAATATACATGATAGTACCCCATTGAAATGCATTGTAGTGAATCAAAGATTTTGAGGGTTACCAAAAGGAGAACTATAAAGGGTGATAACAGACTTTAGTTACATTAGAATTCATTTGTTGATGGTACCATACTAATTTCAGGAATTGTGGTGTGTTCTAAGGTGATTTTACCCTGTGAAAAACCTTCTGCTGGGATATCATGAATCATGTTTGAGAGAAAACTATTTTCACATGCTTGTCCCATAGAGTTTGGGAAGGTGCTCCAGAAGTTAAAATAAGAGCATATTTTCTGTAAATTCACATTATCTTCCCTAACATGAGAGCAATACTGCAACTGAACGAAGCATAC